>VMBQ01004809.1:65209-78269 GCA_007657795.1 Dreissena rostriformis
CCGCCACTACTACCGCCACTACTACCGCCACTACTACCGCCACTACTACCGCCACTACTACCGCCACTACTACCGCCACTACTACCGCCACTACTACCGCCACTACTACCGCCACTACTACCGCCACTACTACCGCCACTACTACCGCCACTACTACCGCCACTACTACCGCCACTACTACCGCCACTACTACCGCCACTACTACCGCCACTACTACCGCCACTACTACCGCCACTACTACCGCCACTACTACCGCCACTACTACCGCCACTACTACCGCCACTACTACCGCCACTACTACTGCCACTACTACCGCCACTACTACCGCCACTACTACCGCTACTACTACCACCACTACTACCGCCACTTCTACCGAGACTACTACCGCCACTACTACCACTACTTCGACCGCCACTACAACCGCCACTACTACCACCACTTTTACCACCACTAGACATGTATTAAATTTAGAACGTCATTTCGTGTAGAATCCTCACATTCAAAAGGATACCACTACGTTATCATGCAAACAATTAAAATCGTGTCCTAGTACCTTAGATAACTTTAGTTTCAAACTATAATTTGCTTGTATAAAATCAACAATATGGAAATGTAAACATCAAGTCGCAATCACAATTATATCAAGTGCCATTGAAACATGTTAGTGTTTTATGTCGATTTTTTTTTATCACCTTTACCATTATGTTTAAAGGCATCCAAAGAATGTGATGATAATTTAACGTTTGTTTTATATGCAGCCTTCCTACCTCCTAGTCATTGTGTCTTTAATCACTTTGTCGCGGTTGATACGATCATAAATACGATTATGAGTCCTTTAAAATAACAAACGCATGAAACTCCAAACACTTATCAAGAGATGAATTCTTCTTCTTATACACTCATTTTATAACAGAACACCAACTTTAGTTACAAAACAAGCAAATTCGCTGAATTGATATCCCCCGCCAAATAGATTTTGTTTATTGATGGGTGCAAATCGCTTGATATATCGTATACGTGTAATCCTAAACAAATATTCGCGAAGTTTCATGTGAAATCTTGTGGCGTATCTAAGATATAGCCCTGAAAATTTGCCTCATACAAAACCAAAAACGTACAATAATTCTTATTTAAGAAAGTGAAGGGTTATGGTTCTTAAGCATGACACTTCTCCTAATTGATATCAATACACCCATAAAGTTTCATGTTGAAGTCTTGTATAGTTTCTGAGATAAAGCCATTAACAATTTTGTGACATTCGGATAGTTTGACGGACGGACAGCGACAATTCTATATCCCCCCTCCTTTTGCGGTGGGGGATAATAATTCAACTTGCATCACTGCCACGGTACGGTCAATGCAATGCATTTGGGGGGTGTAAACCGTTTTGAGGGCTAGTCGAACCTCACGCTTGAAAGCCTCGCCGTGTAAACCTTTCTTTAACTCATAATAAATAATGATAAATTCAAGTACACAATGACACTCTTTACATTTTTACTGTAAACCTTTGTACACTGTTCAGATTTTCCACAGGTCAGACTGGTGTGTTGATATCGGCGACCTCGTTGATACAATTGTTGGTCACACGATACCAGGGTATCAGTAAATTACACTTAAACATTGTGATTAGAGTACGAACTAGAACACAAGTCATACAATATTTGCGCATGACTGATAAATACTTTTGATAACATTTGGGTAAAATGCTGACGAAAATGCTTCTGTACTGCTGTAATCGGTCGACAATGTAGCCAAGTGCATAGCCCTGGTTTTGATTCGCAAGGCTTCTTTTGCACAGTTTTACCGCACTTTCATTGCCGAAAAATTGAACCGTTGCTGCTGCTGCGGATGATAATAATTTGGAGGGGGATTGAAGTCGTTGTCATCATCATCATCATCATCAACAACAACAACAGTTTCATCATCATCTCACGTATTTATCATTATCGTCGTCACCATCATCGTCATTATCATCACGTATTTATCTTCACTATCATCATTATCATCATTACGTTTTTCTTATCATCATCATCAACACCATTATGATAACATCAGGCCACCGAAGTTTATACAGGAAGCAGCTACGCCCAGTAATGTCCTGCGCTGTAACAGATCTCGTTTCATGTGATATCCCCTATATCAACACTGTAATCATTTAAGTTTTTTATTCGTCTAAAGGTGTTCTCTAGATTACTTCTCAAGGTAAGAGTTTGATTTATTACTTTTAAGTGACACTATGTTCTTACTTCTTACACAGGTTAACTTGTTTAACGAGCATTTATACTTCAAAACGTGAATCTATATGTATTCCTATAACTGCGCTACCTTACCACTTACCACAACTAGATTACAGTACATTACCGAACTTCGACCGAAACTACTGTTGCTGCTGCATCAAGCCGTTTAAAAGCTACAAGGTGTTTCTAATAATACTGCTCGTGTTACTGTTTGTGCCCCTAACGCTGTTGTTGCCTTTTACTACTATCATTTTCTGCACTATTGCAAATTCTGCAATTATAATTAAATCAACACTACAAGAAGACTTACGGTCACCACAACCGATACCATCATTGCTATTATCGCCACCACCAACACCACACAATAACCACCACCTTTATCATCCTCCTCACCACCACCACAACATCACACCTCTACACTAGCACCACACGTACCTCAACCACATCATCATACACGACATTATTGGCAACTCCTCAACTTCTACTACTACTTCTACTATCACTTCTTTTACTACTGTTGCTTCTGCTGCTCTTTCTACTTCTACTGTAACTTCTTCTACTACACTCACGTGAGCTAATACTTCTTGTACCCCACCCCCACTACCATATCGAGGAGGAGATGGAAAGCCGACCAATCTAAACATTGTTTGTTTGCCACTGTCTAATTACTCTTGCTTGTAATAATTTCATAGCATTATACATTGATTTGTATTTATGTTTGTATTTGTTATTATTTTTATTAGCTCATCTGAGAACAACGTGATCATGGTGAGCTTTTGTGATCGCCTTTTTGTCCGTCGTGCGTCGTACGTCGTGGGCCGTCAACCTTGTTAACACTCTAGATGCCACACTTATTGTCCAATCTTCATGAAACTAGGTCAGAATATGTGTCCTAATGGTATCTTGGACGAGTTTGAAAATTGTTCCGGTTGGATGAAAAACATGGCCGCCAGAGAGGCGGTGCAGTTTTCCTTATATGGCTTAAGTAAAACAATGTTAACACTCTAGAAGTCACATTTATTGTCCAATCATCATGTATCTTGGTCAGAACATGTGTTCTAATAATATTTTGAACGGGTTCGAAAATGGTTTCGGTTGGATGAAAAACATGGTCGCCAGGGGGGGGGGCGGGCAGTTGTCCTTATATGGCTTTAGTAAAACCTTGTTAACACTCTAGAAGTCACAGTTATTGTTCAATCTTCATGGAACTTAGTCAGAACATTTGTTCAAATAATATCTTGGATGAGTTTGAAAATGATTCTGGTCTGTTGAAAAACATGGTCGCCAGGGGGCGGGGCAGTTTTCCGTATATGGCCTTAGTTAAACCTTTTAAACACTCTAGAAGTCACATTTTTGCTAATAATTATGGAACCTAATTTTGTTTTGAATGTTGAATGGGCGCTCTCGAAGGTACTTTGTTAACAAAATGCATACAGTATCTTTATTTACGTGCAATGCTTCTAGTTTGTTTTTGCTATTATTATTACTTTTATTATTATTAACAATTCCATCTGTCGATGTAAATTATTTGTACTTGCGAGATTCACGAAGCGACACGCGATATTTACCACGATATATCGCCAGAATGCACAGGCTAATCAGGGACGGCACTTTCCACTTTAACTAGATTTTCATTTAAAAGAGACTTCCTGCAAACCAAAAATTCCATAAAAGCAGAAAGCGTCATCCATGATTAGCCTGTTTAGACCCAGGTTAATCTGGGATTACACTTTACACAAATGCATTAATCACAGTTTTCCAAGAGCACATCTCAAATGTCTAAAGCAATTACTTAATGGGCTCACCGAAGTGCTTGTCCTTGGTGAAGGTGATGTAGCCATCTTCGCACTCCTTACACTTGGAGTTGGGACCCTCACCACTGCAAGGGTCCAGCTTTCCAACAACGTGGTGGTCACAGGTCTTCGCCTCATATGGCAGGAAACCCTTTGAGACAAACAAATATTAAGAGTATTTTTTCATTTCATTGCCAGTTCGTATCATGTCATTTTATAACAATGAAGGATCGATAATCCATTTTTCAACCTTTACAAGATTTGCGGTTCTGGAAGAAGTAACAACCTTAGGTTTGAAGAGGAACATGCACATATTAGTATAGCTGAGATTTGAGATTGTTCTTGCACTGATATTCTGGATACTGAAATCTCATCTTTTGAGACGAGCAAAAAAAAATGAGAATGTTTATGATGCTGGGCCCTGGTGTAAAACCTAATTTTTGTATAAGCTTATGAACATTGATAAATGACCCTTGTTGTGGTGAAACTGTGCTTTATGCAAGTGTTGTCAAAGAGTAGCCTGTGAGCAAAGACTAATAAGGGACGACACTTTTGGCTTTAATTGTATTTTTTGTTCAAATAAAGTGTCTTCCCAGCAAAAATCCAGTCAACACGAAAGTGTTATCTCTTATTAGCCTGAGTAGACTGCACAGGCTTATCTGGGCGACACTTTACGCTCATGCATTTAGCCCCGTTCTCCCAGAGCAAGGCTCAAATTGTAAATAATTACTCAAATTCCATCGCTATGTCAGTATTACCTGCTTGCTGTCCCATGGTCCACCAGTGACGATACCGCTGGTCTTCACGTAGTCACAGGCGCCCTCCAAGAAACCTCCGTTGCATCTGAGAGTAAAAGATGTGTTGCGGTTTGTTGAGTGCAAATGAGACATCACCAAAAAAAACACAAAATGGAAGGTTTAGAGATTTAGAAACCATTTTGATATTGAAAATTAACCTAGTTGAAAGCAAAGCATCATATTGGAAAACAAATAGCCACGTTCTGGGAAAACCAGGTTTATGTGTGTAAAGTGTAATCCCAGGTTAGCCTGTGAGGTCCGTCTAAACTTGATTTTCGCTTAGAAGAGACTTCTTTTTAAAATTCCATAAAACGTGGAACATGTTTTTCTAGTTAACCTGTGTTGATTGCACATGCTACTTTGGAACGATACTTTACGCACATGCATTACGCCATGTTTTTCCAGAGCAAAGTTCATTTTGAAAGCATTTCGATGGTGAAAATTATCCAAGTTGAAACCAATGCATCAAAATGGCACACACAAATAACAAATTCCTTATTAAATAAGAACAATTGTTAATAATATCGTTAGTAGATTTGTATTAGTTTTTATTATATTTTTATCCTTATTTCTTAACAGATCTGGTTAATTTTACAAGTTTTATAATGATTGTTTAATTATTTTTTAATCTAGATTATAATCATTTGATTATTGGTCAAACTTACCAAATATCTCCTTCTGCCATATTCTACTTAACATTGCATTATAATAAACCAATAGATGAGCCGCGTTCTGGAAAAACTGGCCTTAATGCATGTGCTAAAAGTGTCGTCGCAGATAAGCCTATGCAGTCCGCACAAAAAGTGTTTTAGCTTTTAACTTAGCCATGAAACTTTTAACTTAGACCATAACAATTGTTTTAACTGAACCAAAGAGTAACCAAAAGGTAAGATAAAATGTGTATCTGTATGTTAATAACAAAATATATTCCAGTAAGTATTGTTAAAGATGCATTCCAATTAATACAAAAACAACAAATCTCTGAAAGTTTAGCATGTTATATCCTGGAAAAGAAATTACTTGTTTCTGAGTTGTTGATGTCAAATTAAAAAAAAATCATTTATCTGGTTCATATCTTCATACAACATTGGTGTGAAGCACAATCACAAAGCAACGTGTTAAAAAGTATATGAAAAAATAGACTTATTTTCAGCTCGAGTATAAACCGTTTCCCGCTAAGAAGCAAAGTGAAAACCAGCTGTATGCAATCAGCATAAAATCAGAACAGCCTGCAAGCAACTTGCAGTCTGGCCAGGTTTTATTATGTTTGCTTATCAGTATCCTAGGGTTAGAAGCCTTTAAAACTTGAATCCTGTAAACAAAGGTCTTAATTAAACCTTTTTAGATTTTCTGATGGACTACCGACGTGTCAAAATGCGTACCTTAGCGGTTAAGGGTAAATACTAATTTTCAGTTCGACTATTTGGAAGAGCATACACGTGATAATAACAACGGGCCCTGTACCTGAAAGTCCTTCAACGAGAAGCCTAAGATCAGTAAAATATTAGAAACTTTAAAACCTGGGTCCATATTCACCAATCAATCCTTATATTATACGGTGCCATTCGTAGCCTGTACATATTTCAAAGTCATCCTGATTTTTCTTGTAACCAAGTCTTTTTTTATTCGTAAGTCTTAGAATGGCTTGCTGATTACAGGTCTGATTTATTCTTTGGGAATCAGATGCATTTTCACGGAAATGCAAATGGTTAATCACACATTCATGATGAAATGCATGGTTTTGATCGGCCTGAGGCAAGTGTTAATTGATTGCAGCAGAACTTGTTGAGGACATTGTTTAAATTTTATATATTTGTTGAATCTAATTTTCGGGTAATGGGTTTTGTATTAAAATGATTAAAGACGAATCAAGTGTTGTACCATCAGGTTATATATACGTTATAAAATCGCATTATAGATTGCATTATTAGATTATAAAATAAAGCTCTACTAGAAAGAGTTTGTCACCATTTATATTCTCTGGAAACTGCAGCTATTTCTGAAGCAGTGTGTTCCTCTTTTTTGAAGTATCTGACAAACGACTGATACGTTTGCGTCTCATTACCTCAGATACGATACAATATTTCAACATGAATCTGCATAGGTGTATAGAGTGCAATGAGAGGTAACACACAGAGGTCAGATGTTACAAATGTTTATTAAATATGCCTTGTTGTGTCAGGATTCTACCATACATAAAGGGATTTGCTACCGTCAATAAACAAAAATTATGTGGCGGGGGATATCATTTCAATAATGTGCTTCTTTTTAATAGTCAGGTCGAAAAGGAAAGCATTGTGTTAAAATGTAAGACGTTTAGCCTGTATCAGTAATTTAAAAATTACATAATGATATGGAAATAAAAAACAACATAGAACACGTTTGGATGTCGTACTTTAATAAGAACACACTTATTATGAAACACTTAAACGGATGTTAGATAATGTCCGCATTGTAGTCATAAATCTAGTTGTTATTGAATTTATTTTTTTTAGTTTTGGTTTCTTTTCTTGTAACATGCTATCGTAACGTCAAAAAATTATCTGTATTAAAAAATTGAAAGATAATTCCTAAAATGTTGCATTTTAGTGGGTGGAATTGTGGTATTTTGTAAAATATTACGTGTGGATAGTGCTAAGTTTTTAATTTTTATTCCAAACAAATGCATTGATCTACATTTTTAATCTTGTTTTTGTATGAGAACAGAAACAAACGTAATTTTAAAAACAAAATCACTTATAATTATGTTGCTCAAATATTAAGGTTTGAATCGGTTTTATCGGTAGTATTGAATTAATACTGCTATACATTGATTTCAATGTAATACAGACATTATGTATTTTTTATATAACACGTGTGTAATACAACATTTTTAAGCTTTTTCATTGGCTACAGAATGAATAACTAACCAACCGCATGGCTTTATTTAAGTGAAATGAAGTCGTCAACATGAAATGACGTCACGATGATAAACAACTTTTCGATCTATCAGCATTTGTTTGGTCAATTAAGATGTATTTCATTTACTTTAAAAGCATGTGATAAAAAAGATCTGACACTCATTTACATATCATACTATATTTTATTAAACTTGTCCAGGAAATTCGTCAGTAAGCTCGCCAAAGGCTCGCTTACTGACAACATTTCTGAACTCATTCAATAAGATATGGTATGATATGACAACTCATATCAGATCCTATATGTATGTGTCATGTGTATTTTTCATGTGATCTCAATGAGTGTACTGAAGCTTAAAAACTACAGAATATTTGCCAGTTTTTACTTTTAATCGTGATTATGTTCCATTTTGACATCAGAAGAAATTTAGCAGTTTAATTAAAAAGTAGATGTTGCGCAATTGGTAATAAAATTAAAACAAGGCCGACGACCCTATGTTTTTATTTCATTTTTCAGATAGTATTTGTAGAAGAATTTTGAAAACATAACCCAAACTGCCGAACCAGCCCTTAAACAAGTAGAGATAACGTATCGCACAAATAATGCATCCGGCCACGTGCTTTTGCAGGTAGATTTGAGAACAATCGGATGTTTAAGGACACTATTTTAGTTGTGGCTATCGGTTAACAATTGTTATAAAAACTGGAATTATTGATGCAAATTGACACAATGTGAATCCTCGTAATGCGATAATCTTCACAAGTTTACGTAATACCCGCATTTTTTTTCTGCGCAATCAGATACGCATAAACTGATATCTGTCCTACATAATTATTCGCCATTGTGTGTGTGTGGCAACGCATTCAAATCGATCAGATAAAGGTACGTGACATTGTGGTATAATGCTTGATTTCAAACAATATAAAGCAGTTATGTATTATTATTACATTACTTATCAAATAATATTAAACAATAACTTGCTTGGAATGTTCATCCTTAATTCATCTGGGCAGGGTTCGAATGTGTTTTATGTGCGTCCAAAATCGAGGTTAAAGGTCAAAGATAAGAAAACCCTTATCATCATTTTAGAGGCTACATGTATCACTCAATATTGATGAAACATTGTCTGAATGTTTATCTTGAAAATATCTATGCGAGGGCGAATCTGGGTCGCGCGCTTCCATAAACTAAGTTACCAGATCACATGTTACTAAAACCTTGTTGCGACAAGAGACACCAAATGTATGAATCAATCGTAATAGAACGTTTTCTTAATGTGTATCGTGACAATATCTAGGCAATGTTTGACTATTGATAAACTGCCTCTAACAACTAGGTGACAAAGTCGAATCTTAGTCAAAACCCTGTTATCACTGTACATTACACATGTATTACAAAATTGTGATACAACTTGGTCAGACTGTTTATCTACACGATATCTTGACGATATCTATGCCGTGTTTTAATCTTTCTGATATGCAACCAAAACTAGGTCAACACATTAAAAATAATAGAAAACATTGTAACCACTCTAGAGGGCACATTTATGACTAAATTTTAATGAAACCTGATTAAAATGTTTACCTTAAAAATATCTTAGCCGAGTTTGATAGTGTTGATGTTCGTTTTAAAACTAGGTCTACATGTAAACCGTTATAACAATCTGGTTTCCAACATAGAAGCCACATATATGATTTAATATTGATGAAACTTTGTCAAAATGTTTATCTAGGCCGAGTTTGAATCTGGATTATTTACATCGAAGCCTTGTACTGATGGCCAATATGTTAACATGGTTTGAAAAAACACTAAAAATGGTATGATGGTCGTTAAATATGCACGCACGTCAAAATGAAAATTGTCTAACTTCATATAATTTATAAATAGAAACACTGATTTAGGCCGCGCAACGCCTCTGTATAAAAACTAATTCAGACCGAATCGATCTTGAATGTATTGCTTTGAACTATGGTATAATGCAAATTCAAGACATTTACATTACGTTAGTTGAAAACCCCGAACAAATCTTGAACCCATTACTTTCGATTACTCTTAAGTACACAAAAATTGTTACACAGATGTCAATGAAAGGTATCAATTTCATTAGAATCAATATCATATAATTATTAAATGTTCTCATGGTACATGAAGAAAAATAAAAAACATTCTCTATAAATATTCTTCTCATGTATATTCAATGAGTGCTTCATTTAAAATGCTTGAACAAAAAATTTGAACAAGTAATTCCATATATATTCCGGCTTGACAAAATGTAAAAAGAACCAGATACGATCAACCGGATGGCCAATTATCTGCCGCATAAGCCGGAATTGCCTCGGGAAACAGGCACAAAGAACAATGTGTGTGTTTTTAATGGATACATGCAAACGTGGTTTTCTGTCAAGCAAGAAAAACGGTTATTGAAATGTTCGCATTTAAAATGGTTTAAATGTATTTATTAATTAATACGTAGTCATTTGGTATGGTATACTGATATGCTTCTTCAAGGTTCATGTTTCCAGTTCGAAACTCGATCAACCGAGGCGGTCAATCAATGGACCGGATCAACATCTGGGCACAAACTTGCTGGTAAAACGCGATTTTTTGTTTTTCATGAATAAATGAATTATACATCTCAAATATAAAGCGTTTATAATACATTTATAGGAGCGTGACGAACATTTGTATTTGATATGTATAACGAAGGCGTGTCCCTATTCGTATTAGAACTTGAGTGGTCATAGTTATTTTAAGAAAGACGTCTTCGTGTACTTATCAGTATGTGTTTAAAAAAAGTAAACTCCAGGATGATTTTTGAATACACTAAGCTATTTATTTACAATCGATATAATATTTATAATTTCATTAAGGTGTCAGTTGTGGATCTAATGAGTTGAATTGACATCTGATCTACGGACGGACTGACAGGCACACATACACGTTGTAATTTAAAACAGATACGTTTTTATGACTTGACCGTTTGCGAATAAGAAACCAAATAGTGGTTTCTGCCCTAGAGAGTTCTTTTGTTTGTTAACAAATTTTAAAATTTAAATTAGCAGAAGAAGATTTTTCTAATAGACATTTATTATAAGTGTTAGTGAAAATGGAATTCTTGAAGTATCTACTCATTATATTGTTTTATCTGCTACGGACTCAGGAAAGTGACAATAGACTTGATTTAGAAGTGTACCAGTATCCGGATAATTGGATTTCAGACAGTAAGACTATTTTACCAGTCACTTTTGGTCAACTGACTTTCCACAACAATTTTATTCAATTTCATGTGAATTACAAAAAGGATAAGAAGTTGTGCAACTATTCTGTTCATAGAAGCAATTGGTTCTCCATCTGCATACTGCTATGTGGAGACTTGCACCCGTGCCCAGGCCCAACCAACTCCAGCCCTACTAATGAAGATTACACAGTTTTTCATAAAAGGGGACTGCATTTCATTCACGTTAATACAATAAGTATACTGAACAAAATGGACAAACTTAAACGTATTGCCAGAAACACCAAGGCAGCTGTGATTGCAATTACTGAAAGCCATCTCGACAGTTCAATTTTTGACTCCGAAATCAATATTGAGAATTACAATGTTATTCGCAGGGATAGAAATAGACATGGTGGAGGTGTCTGCTTATTTATTGGGAGTGACATAGCTTTTAACGTTCGATCGGACCTGCAGCACGATGATCTTGAGGCAGTTTGGTGTGAGCTGCTCCTTGTCAAAACGAAACCAATACTATGCAGTGCTATATATAGACTACCAAAACAGTTAGACTTTTATACCATTCTTGAATCTGTTTGTTTCAGCTCAACTGATTTTGCATCTATGGAAACATTTATTCTGGGTGATTTGAACACAAATGTCAGTAATCAAAACAAGAAGTGCTATTTATTTAATAAATTGAAAACTTTTATGACCATGTTTCATTTTAAACAGTTGATTTCAGAATTTACCAGAATTGAAAAGGAGTCAAGTACCATTATTGATCATATATTAGTGTCTGATTATGATAACATTTGTCAGTCTGGTGTTATAAATACAACATTTAGTGACCATTTTGTGATATATTGCACAAGAAAAGTTAGCAAACACTATATTGGTACACACGACAATGTTACTATTCGTTCTATGAAGAACTATAACAAAGATGATTTTCAGAAATCTTTATTAAATATTGATTGGAACTATGTGATGCTTTGTGACAATGTAAATGACGCCTGGAGTGCTTTCAAATCTTTGTTTTTATCAGCAATTGACAATATAGCTCCAGTGAAGCAAATTAGACTCAAACAGCGTACCGAACCATGGATTTTGGCTGAAATTTTACAGTGTATAAGTGAAAGGGACAAGTTTTTTTCATCTCTATAGAAAAGACAAATGTGATCAAAACCTTTTAAATTTCAAACAAATGAGAAATAGAGTGCAACATTTAATTCATTGTGCCAAACATAACTTCTTAAAAGAAAAAATTGAAGGAAATAAAGGTGACTCTAAGTCTCTTTGGACTGTTCTTAAAAACCTTGGACTGCCTTCAAAGAAGTCAAACTCTTCTAGTAGCTCAAATATTGGCTTAACAATGGATGACAATAATATTTCTTTTGATAGACCAACTGTTTCTGAAAATTTCAATGTATTTTACACAACTGTTATCTCTAAACTTGTGGAAAAATTGCCTAAATGTATCAGTAGATACGGAAGGAAATTTGTTTTTGATTTTTATTCAAAGAAAAGTGATATTTTAATTGATTATTATTTTTCAATTGTGTCTGAAAATAAGATTGTATCCTATATTTATAAACTTGATGATAATAAATATACTGGGCTGGATGGCATTCCCTCTAGGTTTGTAAGGTTTGGGTCAACAATTATAGCTAGTCCCCTCTGTCATATTATTAATTTGTCTCTTATACAAGATGTTGTTCCAGATGATTTGAAATCTGCCCGGGTTGTTCCCCTTTTCAAGAAAGGTGATAAAACTGATGTTAGTAACTATCGTTCGGTTTCAATCCTTTGTATTATTTCTAAGATATTTGAACGTATAGCGCATGATCAGGTTAATTCATATTTTACAGATAAATTCTTAATTTATAATTTTCAATCTGGTTTCAGGAAGAAGTTTTCAACTGAAACTTGTTTTGTACCCCTAACAGACTTCATTAGATTTGAAATGGATAAAGGTCATCTAGTTGGCATGGTGTTGCTTGATCTCCAGAAGGATTTCGACACGATGGACCATTCTATCCTTTTAATGAAATTAGAAGCTTTGGGTCTTGGCCATGATAGTGTGTGTTGGTTCAGGTCATATCTTTCAGACAGACAACA
>VMBQ01004810.1:0-27126 GCA_007657795.1 Dreissena rostriformis
GACACTTTACGCACATACATTATGCCCAGTTTTCTCAGAACTAGACACAATTATGGATAATCATCCATCGAAACAGATATAACATATATGGCGTTTTTAACGCTTTTCATTTATTATTTGAAAAATGTGTATATTGCTCACATATATAGAGTGAAAATACGTCGTTAAATTCTAAAGAATACTCCAACATTGATTGCTGGTTACATTTTAGCTTCTTTTCTTGAAGTACCAGAATGATTTTATAAAAGAATTACAAGTATTATAGATACCTTTTTAATTGTGATGACGCTTTTTTCAAATAAGAAAATGATCTTTGCAAACTAATATTTTATTCAATAGGCTGTCCGATATAAAATAACTTTGGATTTCTAGCTCTCATAAGTGGGCAGGGGGTAGCTCATGACCAGACTGCGCGGATACTCAGGCTGCTCTGGAGCTATGCTGGCCGCGTATGGCATGGTATCCATTTTTGAATGTCTCTGTGGTCATGTCATACCCATTAAACTGACGCACTGGTTGTATTGCTTGTGTCATCAGAAGAAATAGGGACAACCTCAGGAGCTTTGTGAAATGTTTCATTTGATGACTCATTTTGCATCACGGTGTTGTTAGATTGTGCTATGATTATTATTTATTCGATTTTTTATTACATAATTATATAAAGTTTTAAAGTTTACTAAAGTTTAGTATTCTAAATATTGTCACAGTTGTATGCTGTATATCGGTTGATATTACTATCAGTGTTATTTCTCAATGCAATATACATTCTCAGGTTCGATTGTTGTATTACTAACAGTTTTTAATGGTTAAAACACCAAAAACTCGTTATAGTGTGTTCTATTTATATCGTCACAATTTCTTCCCCGGTCTGTAACACATATTGTTTGTCATCCATACGTAATAATCGACACAAATATTTTACGCATGCTGTATGATGATCATGACATTAAGGCAAACGTCCACAGTATTATAAAGCATTGCAATCATTTACGTAGATATTAACACCTTAACATTCTTTACATAACTGTTTTTGAACTTTTTCTATAACTTCCAAATATGAATCTGTTCCCCATATGTAAGTATCGGTTTTGCTATACTTTCTAATAGGTTTGACTTTTAAGAATGACTAAAATAACCATATGTTCTTTGGTTAATTTAATATCGAAAATAGACTTAAGGGCTTGTGCTGCTTATTTTGCTTTTACTTTCGACCAGTATTGTTTGGATGAAAAAGGAGACACTTATTTTTTATATTCAAGTAGCCCTAACCGAGTAAGCATTAATGATCTATTTTTTATACGAGCGAAATGGGCCACAATTTCGAGGAACAATAATTTCTGTTTTTCTTCTGATTTTTTTTATGCCAGTTTTTGATGAAAATTCAGAGAAAGAATCCAGTTGTAATTGCTATTCTTTTGCAGTGTCAGCACAGCTTACATCGTCTGCTTACCGACTACATAAAATGTCGTTCATTTTAAAATATTCGTCTCTGTACATTTATGATAAGAGAGGGATGTAACTCTTCTATTTACAAAATAAAGATGACCGTAGTGCTTACGTCTGCTTGCGTGGCAGCAAAGTTACAATGTATGGCGTGCGATATTATATAATTTAAAATGTTAAATTTCCTTTAATGCTCGAAATCAACGAATATTTCGTGAAATATTTCGTAAAATAAAATTAACACATTAACAAACATCAGCGTTCCTTATAGCAATAGCCAAAATTTCAACGCTAGATGTGGACTGGTAACATAGATTTACAAAATATAAAATGGTCTTTTTTGTAGCATAGGTTTAAAGGTAGGGTCAGAAGCAGCCCCAGCAAATTCGGTTAAAAAAAACTATGGCATTGAATAAATTTAAGCGATTATTTGGCGAACGGAAATTGTAAATATATGTAAAGTTATTCTTCAGCGATATAGATGTTTTGCGGTTCGTCTTAAAACATATGAATGCAACGGTAATATAATTAAATCAAGAACATAGTAGAGCAAACTGAGCAGACATGGACATTGCGCACATTTTTGCAATGCACATTCTTAAAATAAATCTCCAGAAACTTTTTATTGCGTTAATTTATTAATATATTTTATCAGTTTCAAAATTCAAATACTCTTCTAAACGCCGTTCTAAACATGACGAGCACACGTTATGTTACTTATAAAAGTGATATCCAGAACACATGACGCATGCAATGCTTGTATGAATAAATGGAAATTTACCTTCAAGGTCTTCTACTGTTCCCTATGGTTATTAACTGGAGAGATCGTGTAACAATTGTTTCCAGGTGTCACATGTTCGATTATTTTGAAAACAATGTTGTTAGATTGCATACTTGTTTGCATAGGATTTAAAAGCGGATTCATGATATGTTTTGAAATTGCTAATCTGTTATAAAAAAATAGATTACATTTTATATGTGTATTTTATATAAATGTAAGTTTTTCACGCTCATAAATCCTTTCAGAATATTCGTATTAAATGTACTTGAGTGAGCTCAGCACTTGTACAAATTACCAAATGTAGTCATAGTTTTTAATAGCTAAATTGAAGGGAAGTCATATCTTCAGCAACAAAAATAATAAATAAGTCAGTATTCTCCCTTAAGTCGGCGTAAAGGATGCATCACACATTGTCAATATTTTTATTTTCATCATGTTGAGAAAATAAATGAAATTAATGAATACCATCTATAAGGTCAGGAAGGTTGCTTTAATATTTCATTCATACCTCACAAGATATTTTCGACATTAGAAACTAACATCAGTTTCGAATAATAGAAAGTTGTGTTTTGCTTTCCTGTTTGATGCTTAATTTCAAAATGAAAAATTTAACACAGTTTCTGTGGCACGTATTTCACAGAATTTAACTACATTTAAACTGTTTCATGTGTTGGAGCCATTGCAATGTAAACAATAGCTAGATAAAATTATGAACGTGTCACGTACATTTGCAACCTAAGAAAACTGCCGATTATGTTGCAGAAATGCATTACAATCTTTTATTACAACCTTTTTATGGATAAGGTTAAACGCATGTCTGTTCTATTTTTGTCATTGGATATTCAAAGAGTGATTTGAAAGTATATCGTTATCTACGTTCTCGACATTTACAGCTTAAGAAAAATGTTCTTCTACCATCAATGAAAGTATTATAGGTTATTAAAATAATGATGCTGTGTCGTTTATCTTAAAACAAAAACACTACGTGTCGGTTTATTAATTCTTGCAAATTCAAAATGAAACAACTAGAGTTAGACTATTGACATATATTTAAACCGTCCACGAGCACACATTCCAAGCGAGCTGCTATGAGGTTGGCAAGGCGACGTCAGGTTGTTTATTATAATGCATATGATTACAATATTTGTATCTTTATCCAACGGATTCGTTGTTTTGTAGTACATCGCAACTGGATTTTAGATTTTTGGATGAATCTCATTTTGTACTTTGAAAATTGGTACGGAGGGAAAACCATAGTTGCTCATGAAACGTCAATCTTTTTTCTTTTCAACTACTGACACAAAGCGAATATAATAAGTATGGCAATAGTATCGGAACCAGTTTCTTATTCGTTATTCAAGCCAAATATTGAACTAGCTTGTTATTTCTTAAAGGATAAGTTAAAACTTTAAATGAACCAATGTGTACCACATATAAATGCATGTCAAAGTATTTGTAGGTTTGTTATAAGGAACTGGTTTCTTATTCCTTATTCAAATCGAATAAAGAACTGGCAATTTCTTACTAAAAAATAAAAATGAACCAAAGATACCAATCAATCAATGACAACTATTCTAAATTAATGTAAATATAGGTTTGGTATCAACAATATTTATTGCAGTACATTTCTAATTTGTTTTATTTAATGATAACCCATTTTCTTATTCGGCTTTAAAAAGGAATAAAGAACTGTCATTTGTGTACTTAAAAAATGATAACCAAATTATATTTTCGCGGCTGTGTAAATAAGTAATAGGAACCTGTTGAGCTAACTTTGGCGCAGGACTTATCACCATCGCAATAATGGAACTCTTGTAGGTTATTATGGGTAATAATGTTATGTAAAGGTTGAAGGTCGCCGGATATAGTGGCCTGCACGAAAGAGAAAACGCTTTTCGGACTTGTACAATCTATGAAGAAAACACGATATTCGAGCGCGTGTGAGAACATATTTTTAATTGAAAAACATATAGAAGCAATAAGATGAAACTTTCTAATAGTGCAGTCTTGCCTTTATGGTGACGTGTTGAAATCGCTTTGCAACGTAAACATATCCCTTCGTAACTGTTTGCGTACTTGCCCGGAATGAGATTGTAAAAACATGTCTAGTATTCAGGAACTGGATAGTCTTGGCAAAAGGTAAGGGTCTGATAAAACTTCAAGAACTGTATAAACCAGTTCCTTTTTTCTTGGTAGAATACGAAAAAACAAGTGATGTGTTTGTCTAACACTATGCTCCCTTTTGAGCGATTTTGACCAAAATATTTGACCTTTGACCTTGAAGGATGACCTTGACTCACCACTCAAAATGTGCAGCTCGATGAGATACACTTGCATGCCAAATATTAAGTCGCTATGTTTAATATTGCAAAAGTTATGAGCAAGATTAAAGTTTTGTGACAGACACACACATACAATGACAGACAGACAGGCTAAAAACAATTTACCCCCTCTTCTTTGAAGAAGGGGGCATAACAACAGTTCAAGCTAAATAAGACACTGGCATGTTCTAATTTTAATGATAAATTAGAAATTTATTTATTTGTTAAGAGTATTATACATAACATTCATGTGCATGTAAACAAATAATATAACCTTTCATGGATAAGAAGACAAGCATATACGATGCGTATTTAAGTTCTGTTCCTTGCTGGAGTTACTGGAGAAGAAAATGCAATATGGAAGTTAAGGATGCTATTGTAAGAGGGCCATTGTTTTGTTTCGTTCTTATACGGTTTACTTATCTTTATAGAATACCTTATAGGACATTTCATTTTTACCAAGTAGAATGATCTCGAGGAATTTTTGGTACGTTTACAGTCATTCTAAACCATTTATATATGCAAAAGAAAGAAGTTCGTGTTGTCACACTCCTATGTGGGATCAGGGGGAGAAGGATCGATCCGAATCTATATGTCTATATGTCAAAGCGTTTTATTGCTGCAATAAAGCCGTGGACACGCTGAAACAGACAAATGTGGCTTTCAAGTGATAGCCGATCATCTCCAAATAGTAGATTGTTTAAAGTCAATGGACACGGCAGATTTGAAAGGAAGGAGTTTCGTATGTTATCAAAATTCGGGCACTGCAATAAGTAGTGGGATAGCGTTTCTTCTGCACCACAGGAGCAAAGAGGACTATAAGTGATGTTTCTACGGTGCAACTTATAGTTCAATGCGCTGCAACCTAGCCGTACACGTCAGTGGTACATCTGCGATTTTCGATTGCCGATATTGTAATAAACAGCCGATCGGGTGCTTTGTTTGACTGTGAGTTTATGTTCGAAGGCAGTTACCGTTGTGACGTTTCATGTGGGCGTTGGAAGAGAATTCCAAAATCGAATAGTTGAGGGCAGAATTTAAGACCCGTACAAAAGCAGTTAGTAAGTAAGTTAGTAGTTAGTTAGTTAGTTACCAGTTAGTTAAATACCAGTTAGTTAAATACCAGTTAGTTAGTTAGTTAGTTAGTTAGTTAGTCAGTTAGTTAGTTAGCAGTTAGTCAGTTAGCAGTTAGTTAGTTAGTTCCAAGTCCCAAGTCCAAGTCCCAAATTAGTAGGTTAGCATTTAGTTGGTTATTTATTTAGCAGTTTTTTTGTTAGTTTGTTAATTAGTTTGTACTCAGCTTTTTTGTTACTTAGTTAGCAGTAAGTCAGTTAGAAAGTTACTAAGTTAGTTATCAGTTTATTAATCAGTTAGTTTAGTTAGTTTGGTACGCTTGTCTAAATGAAGAACATCCTTGGGATAACTAAGGGTCACGCTCAGAAACTATTTATGTCGTGTTCTGAGAAAACTGGGCAAAATGCTTGTGCATAAATTGTCATCCCAGATAAGCCTGTGCAGTCCGCACAGGCTAATCAGGAACGACAATTTCCGATTTTATGAAATTTTTCGTTTAAATGATATATGTTCTTAGCGAAAATCCAGTTTACGCGGAAAGTGTCGTCCCGGATTAGCCTGTGCGGACTGCACAGGCTAATCTGGGATGACACTTTACGCACAAGCATTTTGCCCAGTTTTCTCAGAACACGCCACATTTATGAACTTATGTATACGTGTATTACTGACTGTCATTTGTGTTTGTGCTGTGTTTGTATCATGTACATCTTTAGACGGTGGATGACCCTTGAATAACTTTACGTATCGGGTAAATACCCTTATACATCAAACTAATTGATATGTTCACGCGTATTAAACTAACAACGAACCCAACCTTGCGAACTATATGCCGTTATTAACCGCGTCAACACGGTTGTTAGTCTCCGAATATGTCATCGATAATTACCACCCTCGAAGCACATCATAAAAAGAACTGTCATTTTTTAGATAAACGTGTAATTGAACTTTCGATTACATCCTTATTTAACTAATAAAGTACTTAATGAGGCTTAGATGTGGATCATTCATCGATAATTACCACCCTCAAAGCACATACGAAAAAAGGACTGTCATTTCCGTGGGACAAACGTTTAATTGAACTTTCCGATAGCATGCTTATTTTACTAATGTAGTACGTAATGAGGCTTAGATGTGGACAGATGAAGGCGGGTAATGTTGTTGCTTTTTTTTTATTATGCTTATTTGAAACGAGATCTAAACGAACCATACTTAGCTCGAGGGTTTGTCATATAATGCGAACAATCTCAGCTCATTTGATAGGGCTTACATACAGAGTTCACCATACGTAAATACAAGGAGCGATTGTACACTGTTTAAGACATGTTTAAGACAACCCAACATGTCATGAAGATGAAATATAAGTGAATATTCAAGACACCTTCACCCACACACATAGATACTCGCACAAACGCACACACGCACGCACGCTCTCACACTCACTCTCACACCCACACATATGCTCGCACGCAAGCACGCGCACGCACACACGCACCCACCCACACGCACGCATGCCCGCACACATACACCCCACACACAAACAGACACACACACCATGATTCAGTTTTAAAAGCGCCTTGATCAAATTATTTAAATATATTGCGCGCATATATACGGCTATGTTGCGAACACATACATAAATAACCAGAGTTACGCCGGCGGGGCAGTTAATGGACATGCAGATCGCAGTGCGATTTTCGACAAAGGATTCAATGCAATGACAACAACAACACATAACTAGTTGGGTGAACCGGAAACAAACACGTGTATACGTTTCACTGCAAACAAGCAGTTACACAAATATATGCCAGTAAACATGTTGCAGAAGCTTTGGGATTCAGGTCCCTCTAATATAATGCAGCCCAGTTGTCACACGAACGTACAAAGCATAATTAACTACAGCAATATATCACTCAAAACACATAAACATGTTCAAATATATCAGGCATTCACATTTCAAACAACAATGAATCCTTAATATCATCCAGCAAACCTCAAAAACAACATGCACAACAATAGTATCTCCGTTTATACGTCTTCGTCTCTCACACAGCATGATGCGTCTCGGAACCCCGACAACAAGCAGATTCCTCAGGAAGTCCCAGCACCTCGAAATTCAAAAGCAGTAACATTCCCCATCCACTTTGACTCAACACTCGGAGGGATGTTTTTCGGGGGATGATGAGATCGCCCTCAGATGATCATGTCCGAGAAAATGTGTATTTTCGATATTATTGCATAAACAAATCACACATACCAAAATAAATTAAAAAAAAACATTGAACACAATATGTCTTGTTCATTCGACATCGACAAAATAATTCGATTATTTCATATGACGTCACACAGTTCAAGGTTGTGTTTTACATATGCCTCACTCGGTCATCATCAGACATGACGAGGCTTTACCTTCGGATAGGCAGTTTTCGATTTAAAATGTGTTTAAACAGTGGATTAACGCAAATTTTAAATGCAGCCGCGCAAAGTAAGAAATGATGAATTATTTTGTCGATATCGAATGAACAAGACATATCATTTTCATATTATTTTAATTTATGGATATGAAAAACACATAACAGGGCTTGAACGGCTTGTGAATCGCCTTGTTAATACACGATTTCTCCCGTTCAAGCCCTCCTTTTGCCAAGTTTCTGCACTCCGCCAGAGGGCATCATAGATAGAGTTTATGCAATAATAACATTTCATACCTTAACATTAAATCACTTATAATTTTCAATGTGCGCATTGCGTCAAAATCCGTTTTATTGTCTTATTGTGTTTTGTTTTGTGTTTCATTTTTTACACTTGACATTCGCTTCGAAAATCAGCCTTTGGCTGGTACACAGGTTGTAGAATTACGTGTCAAATGTTTAAATATGAACATATTGTTAACGCATTTGTAGTGCATAAATAGTAATTTTAAGGTACGATTTATCGCTACAATATTTTTATTTTGTTCAAATATGTGCGATAAAATGTTATTGTTTGTTGTTTATTTGCGAACATTTTCTTATATGTTAATATGCCAAGACACTAGCGGATGAAATATGGTTTATGGTTTATTCAATATTCAATACACATACAGTCCATGAGTATACATGTTCAAAACATAATAACACATATAAAAGCGTGACAATGTGATCAGTTTTGAATTTTATAAGTTGTTAAATAAAGTATCAAACATGAAATGGTCTAGCACAATTGGATTACAGCAGTATTTAGAACCTATTTAACAATGTAATAATGAGAGCATAAAAGACAACACAGACGAAATTTCAGTAATACATTATACACAATTAATCATAATACTTATTATTTCTTTGACTAAATGCGTTATGCACAAACATAACTAAGTTTATGTTGGTACTTGTGATATCAGTTTGCATAAATTCAATAAACTTTATCATGTTTGGTCTTTTCCAGTATTATTTATTTTTATCACATGCAATTCACTGTTTCCCATGTAGTATAATCATTACATATATTTTTATATTACACATGTGTAATATACTTATTAAGCATTTTCATTGGCTTAGTTTTCGTTTATTGACCAATCGCATTTTTTTATTTTGCTGAAATGACATTGCAACGTCAAATGACATCACGAAATGTAAACAACATTCGGGATTTATCATTATGTTTGCGTACATATTCATTTAATTTGCTCATTTAAAAGCATGTGCTAAAAAAGATCTGACACTCGTTGTCATATCATACCATATTTTATTAAACTCGTCCAGGAAATTCGTTAGTAAGCTCGCCAAAGGCTCGCTTACTAAAAAAATTCCTCAACTCAATACTTTAATAAAATATGGTATGATATGACAACTCATGCCATATCCTATATATATGCAATTTACTAATATCACCATATACAAAACATTCTAATAAAAATGATATTCATCCTCAAGAACATTGCAATATTGGCATTTTCTCTCTTGAAAAAGTATAGATTCAGGTATATGCCATCTGCCTGATTCAATTTCTAATCAATGAGATGAAACTCTTAATCTACAAAGATCAAATCTAAACTTGTTTATACAAACATATTTTAGATAAGGTTGCAATTCAAATTTACAAACTGACTGTAACTGATTGCTTTTGAAGAATTATTAACTAATGACATCCAATTTCTGATAAATGTATCATTTTATTTAGACTTTACCAAGGGAGTTAAAAACTTTGCATCACCTACACTTTGGTTTAGCCATGCATAATGTACGCCTAAGCACTGCAAAAGATTACAAACAGGTTTTGCCCAAGGATGTGTATTTGGTTTATTTATTAAATCTCACACATGTGGCTATAAATGCACTTGCCATAATTGTGATCTTCTCACTGAATAATTTTCAACCTATACCGTATTACATGTATGGCTCTTTAGTCATCAAACATGTTCTTCCACGTTCCCCAAATACAAAATTGTTCCGTGTTTGAATTTTCACACCTAATAGTTTGATGCAAAAAATTAAGTAGACCCTTTCAATTGCCATTGACTCAGTAAGGCCCTATATTTCTGACCCATAATTTAAAATTGGTTAAACAAACTGATCAAACAACTCTTATTTGGTATGTATTTAAATAATACATAATTTACACCTATCACAATATTCCTTTAACAAAGACAAAACTTTAATTAGTTCTTCCTCTGTTTCTGCAATAATTACAATGTCATCTGCATATAACAACACAAAAATGTTTAGCATACCAATATCAATTCCATTAAAACCATTTAACATATAATGTTCTTTTAAGTCATTCAAATAAATAGAAAATAGGAATGGTGATAATGATTCACCTTGTCTAACACCTAAAAAAGAACAGGAAAAATCTTCACTACATATGGTGTTACCTAATTTTATTCTTGATTTCACATTTGTATACATACATTTAATGATATTTAGTATTTACCTCTAGCGCCGAGCTTCAACAGTTTATACCAAATGAACTTCCTCACCAAAAAATCGAACGCTTTGTTGAAATCAACAAATATGACAAACAATCTTTTTTGTTCGCTTTATACATAACTTATGACACCTTGCAATATAAAAATGTTTTCAACAATTCCCATATTGTACCTGAATCCTGCATGTGCCTCTATGTAGATATGATAGTTTTCAGCCCAATTGTTCATAAGGTCATGTGCTATCAGACTCGTCCGATATTGCATGTGAAAAAGCTCGGCGAGCTTTGTCTTTTCCGACGCCATATTAGCGTCGTCTGATATCACATGCTATCAAAAGTCACCAACCATATAAAATCTATATATTCGGCGGTCACGTTGTAAGAAAAACGATAACGGATTGAATGATATAAATAGGTAAATACTAATAACTGAAATCTTTATCACAAATAAGAAAAGTCATTATTTTGCGTCTCTGTATGTTCCATGTTTTAAATCAGATACTTATTTAGAAGCAAATACAACACTGCCACACATATGTTTTCGATACGTCTCCAGTGGCAATCAAAAGCCTACTTACTGCAATGAGAGTTTTGAACACTTAAGTCCCGTTTTCGAAAGTGCACACAAGCACTCAATGTTCATGTCATTCGTAACGATTAAACTGCTTCTACGGATTTTCCCGCGCCTTCTGAGAGTGTCCACGGACAACTTTTTATAATTATGCAAAATAATATATTAATGGGCGTTTATAGAAACATATCTTATAAGCAAAAATTTAAAACATAGTTATACACGATAATATATTTTGTTTAAATAAAATACCATATTCACTTTTGATATGCCCCTTTACAACTATTTTCCTTTAATTTACAGAGAGCTTATTGAACAGATGCGACGTATACCAGTTATTTTAAGTTGTGCGTATTTACAAAGTTAATAACGTTTTACTTTGGAGACAGTTCGTCCTGGAAGTGCGATTTCGCATATTTGAATATGTTTAACTTTATAGTCGTCAATACTTCAGTCTTCAGAAGTGCGAATTTCGCCTANTCGCCTACCGGTATTTAAATACGCTTAACTTTGCAGTCTACAATACAGCTGTCTTTAGAAGCACGAATCTCGATTTTAAAAACGCCTTTTCTAGTCCACTGTAAATTCATTTTATTCATACGATATTTTATTTGTAATTTCTCGAGCTTAATGCACTTAGCCTCCAAATGCATACTATTAAAAAGGGGTTGGATACGTGTTTAAGCGTATAATTCATTAAACAAATGTAATAGCGTTTGTTGCAAAATATGTATGGATGCGCTTAAAGTAATCACGCTTTAAAAGGATGCGAGGATTAGACGTATAACACTCGATGAGTTCTAAATTATGTTCCGAAAAAAGTAATACAGATGACCAGCATATAACAGAAAAAGGACAGATAAATAACGACCTTTAATTAACGACACTGTGCAAATATTTCTACTCGTTACAACCGGAAATGGTTTAAGTATAGAAAGCTACTGGTTCCATCAAGCCGTGAAAGGTATTGACATAACCACGTGTCCGGTTAATTATCTCGGTTGTGTTCAACGCATGATTCCATCCATCTATAAATAGGGCGGCGTGAAATAATTGAAAGCATCGAACAGCAGGGCGCGTAGAAGGCACAAGAGATTGCTTTTATAATACACGTATATTGGTTATGTTATACTAATAAACATATTTATACACTTAATTATTTAGAAGTTTAAGGGTAAAAAAGCAAACTAATATTTTAGCTAAAATATACCATATAAATGGTAATTAACAATTTCCAACTTGAACTAATGTAGCAGATTTAATCTCGGATATCCAAGAAACAGCAGCGCAATGAGGTTTATTACGCTGCTGCTAGCATTATGTGCGTTGGGACGGCCGATGTTATGGAAGGACGATTGGAAAGACGTGTGTTGCCCTGGTAAGTTGTTAACATTGTCTGCTTAATGTTATGTTAGCCAATTTATTTCAGCTCGATTGCATCGAAGGCTTATTTGAACGCTTTCGAGTCCGTTTCCTTGGACTAGAACCAGTACTTGGTGTCTTCGGGGGAGACATAGAAGAACGCTCCCATAGTGGGGATCGAACCCGTGACCTCCCGGTCGCTAGGCGGACAGCATATCATATACGCATCGGCGACCTTTGTTATTAAAAATATTTTAGAATCGCCATGGTAGGATGTTTTTCATTAAGATATGATTGATTATTTGTTGCATATTTTCATATTTTTAAATGGTTTTTATGTTAAATAAAAACCATTTTCACACGAGAAACTATGAACATGTACATGTATTTCACTATAGCTATGCTTTTATTGTTAAGTCTTTGATTAAATTATTTTGTCAACGCATTATCCTTTTTTTGCGGGTTAAACTATATTAAGATTATATTCGTACAATGTTTTGATTTATCATTTTGCCATGAGAAAGTTATATTTTAGAAAACAAGTAGTTGTAACATACTTTTTAGAAATGTACCTGTTCATCAACGTGCCAAGTTGACGGAGTCTAAATCTAGGAAATTGAAACTAAAGCGTGTAAAACGTGTCTTATTAAACATTTATCTGTTCTTTAAACGCCGATCCAATGGTCGCTCTTTTTAAGTCGCCAAAAGCATATTTCACGTTGCATTCACCGTGCAAAGCTGCGTACTTATACATTGAAATATCAGTTTAATTAATACACCTTATGCAGTATATTGAAAAAGTAAGGTTTTATCTATGATTATTTGTTTTATATACCTGTTTTGCTTAGCTTGACAGTTTTAAATAACGGGATGAAAAGGGTTTAAACATACAAAAATAGTTATTCACATAAGAGTTCGATGCTTGGGCGTCTTGATTGTTTAACTCCGTAATACAAAATACTATGTTTTGCCTGCATCTGTTTAGTGTATGTAATCGACCAACGTGTTGGCAACACATTGTAAAGAAAACAACAGAATTACCCCCAATCTTCTTTATACTTAAGCACATGTTACTCCTTGTTTTTATAAATTGCATATTCCTAATGGAAACGATATGATATTCATATTTTTATTACAATCTAATGTATGCAAAGTTAGTTTAAAATCTGTGACAAAAATAGTTTTTTTTTTCAAACTGTTTCTATAAACAATGTACCTTAATCAACAGTTTCTGTCTTTAATGCAACTTGTTATTCCACGTTACTGGTTGAATGCAACGAGACTTTAAAATATAATTTAAACATACTAAGATAGAACTTCGGCTAATCCAAAAATGACACGTTAGTTTCAATACACTTGCAGACAAAAGATGCATTTTCACGAACACCTGCTGCGATGTCGATCTCAATATTGACGACGACATGATGAGTTGCCTGATGCCGACGACAAAACGACAAGACAAGACTACACACACGGAAACCCACATTGAGAGCCCGTCGTTTTACATAATCGACAAATGCCCACAAGATGTCATAGACGTGGTCTGTTTCAATTTTGAGCCGTTTATAATTAATTAGTGTTTTGTTTTTTCGGTGTCTGTTTTTGTTTCTGGCATTTTCAGACCAAAAAATCTCCGTTTCACGTGTCGCTTTCGTCCCGTTAGTTTTGAATGCCGATCCTTTAAATCGTTTGCAGTAAACTTAACAAGGCCTTCGATATACATGTAGTACATGGCAAACGGCTTAAAAAGGCAGTTTAAAAAAATCCATGGTGTTCGATCTGTAAAAGATTCAGCATTCATTACGAACATCTTTATCTATATAGTATGTTGTATATAAACTAAAAGTACTGTTTTCCCGTCATAAAAAATGCGTACTTCCGTGTTGGCAGGAGACAGGAATCAAAACTATTTTGTCGTTGACCTTGGCAAACATGTTATGGTGGACATACTATAAATATCTCTGTGAAGGGTTGTTAGAAGCCTANTTTGTTTTCTACTGGAGCACTATTTCCGATGTTTAAATTTATCAATTTAAAGCATAAAATAAAAAACTTAAAAAAAATGCAAATAAGTGTGAACAAGTCCCTTTAAATTGAATTTAATTTATATATTAGCGCACAATTTCTGGCTCAAAGTAAATCTGAAAAGGAGTAGAATTCACTTCTCCTTCGTGTAATTAGAGCGAGAAGTTCATATATCCAGGGAGTAGTTATCTCCAACGTCTCCCTCACAGCTGAGGCCTGATGTTTGTTCTAATTATATCTCAATTGAGTTTAAAAAGTGTTCCGGTCTTTTAATAAATATGGCTGTCATGGGATGTGTTAGTTTTGCTTGTAATTTTGGCTAAAGTTCAGCCTTTTTACACAGGTTGAAGTTGCTTCTTTCTGAAGATGATTACAACCAACAAAGAGATATTATGATAGTGTGATGTTGAAGTTGTTTTTGTCGATATTGATGTTGTTGTTGATGATGATGATGATGATTGTTGGCTATGTTATAACTACCACACTAATTGGTCCCTACGGTGTACTCATGCACGATAAAATAGGGGCCAGTTACTTAGGAGACAGATGATGGCAACGGGTGTGATCCTCGTGGGAATTGTGCATTTGATGCATAATATTGCCAGATTTTGTATTTCGACACGCCAAGTGTTTAAACAAATTATCATTGAAATCATTAAATACAATTTTTATTGATTTTATGAATTCTCAAATGAGCATAATTAAATTTGTAATCCGACGGTAACACGTTGTAGCTTAAATCAAACAGTGCTCTTGTATTTGGTGTTGATCCTTTGTCTCGATAAAAAGTGCGTGAAAACTATGCCGCACATGTAAAACGTCACTTCATCTGCATGGGAAGCGTAGGTGTATTGATTTTGTATAAAAACTTTGTAGCTTAGAACACATTGAGATCTTTTAATGTCGTTTAGTGCAATTTAACAAACAAAAAATTCAAATGATTTGAATTGACATGTCCCCTAAACTAATCTAAAATTAAACACGCTCAATATTTATCTTTAAGGTATTTTAGATATATCATTAATGAAACAGTTACATTTGTATTGTACTTTATGATGATTAAACAGAAAATTAGGTCATTACTGGATTAAGTCGATTAAAATACTCGATAAGACGTCTATGGAGTAAATCAAGCGCAGTCGTATCATCACAGACAGTGATGGACGCTGATTTTGCAGACATTTGGGCTAACATGTTTTGTCAAGAGGCAATCAATATGTTATCAATAATGGAGCGCGGCCGCCTTGGCCTTTGTATACATGGTATGTCAGGAGCTGTGATTGGATTCACTTTATGTAAACTTTAAATAATTCATGAGTGACCTGTTAACTTTGTATAGACAGCTTCTTTTGCAGGAGAGACAACCAGCTACTGGCTAACTGGGTTGTTTCAGTAGAATTGTTCCCCATAAATTAATCTGAGGTTTGAATATGTACATATATGTTCTGTGTTGGAAATATTTACATTTTTTCAATTATCAAAAGTTTTTCATAATAATGCTCATAGAAATTGAATATTTATTTTTCATAAAGTACTTTTATTATCCGCCTTCTCAGAATACTTTTGTTCCTTCTGATCTCAGGTGAGCGTCTTAGAGCCAATGGCGCTCTTGTTTATAGTAACTTAATAGGATAATGTGCATACACCGATTGAAAGGTATCTGCTAATAATTATTTAAACATATATTAAAGTCACACATATGGAGTGAGTAATCAAATTCTCAGTGAAATAATATCTATAAGAATCACAGAATCATTTAAAAAGTCTCCAATGTTTTACTAAACAAAAATCTTTGTTCATGGTGCAAAAAGGTGGCTAATAGCCTTACTATATAGAGGTGTAAGATTCTCAATGAGAAAAGTGCCCTTGACAATATGGTTTATATTATAACATTAACATTTCAATAGAGACATTATGAATACCCAGTAGAAAAGAAACTGTGTTTTCCTAGTATAATTATACCCCCATTACCATTGGTAATGGGGGCTATATAGGAGTCACTTTGTTGGTTGGTCGGTCTGTCTGTCCTGAAAATGTCATCCGATCTTAACCAAACTTGGTCAGAACTTGTATCTAGATGATGTCTATGTCAAGTTTAAATATGGGTCATGCCGGTCAAAAACTAGGTCACGGGGTCATTTAGTGTGTTTTAAACCGAAAGTTTGTCCGGACCATAACTATGTCATTTATCTTAAGATTTTAAAATGACTTGGTACATTTGTTCACCATCATGGGACGTTGTGTCATGCGAAAGAAGTAAGTCGATATTTCCAAGGTCAAGGTCACACTTGGAGTTCAAATTTCAAAATGGCCATAAATGAGCTTGTCCGGGCCATAACTTTCTCATTTATTGTGAGACTTTAAAATCATTTGGCACATTTGTTTACCATCATTGGACGGTGTGTCATGCGAACGAATTATGTTGATATCTCCAAGGTCAAGGTAACACTTTGAGTTCAAAGGTCAAAAATGGCCATAAATGAGCTTGTTTGGGCAATAACTATGTCGTTCATTGTGAGATTTTAAAATCATTTGGCACATTTGTTCACCATCATTGGAGGGTGTGTCATGCGAAAGAATTACGTCAACATCTGCAACGTCAAGGTCACGCTTTGAGTTCAAAGGTCAAAAATTGCCATAAATGATCTTGTCCGGGCCATTACTATGTCATTCATTGTGAGATTCTAAAATTACTCTGTACATTTGTTCACAATCATTGGACATTGTGTCATGCGAAAGAATTACGTCGATATCTCCAAGGTCAAGGTCACACTTTGAGTTCAAAGGTCAAAAATGGCCATAAATGATCTTGTCCAGGCCATTACTATGTCATTCATTGTGAGTTTTTAAAATTACTCTGTACATTTGTTCACAATCATTGAACGGTGTGTCATGCGAAAGAATTACGTCGATATCTTCAAGGTCAAATTCACACTTGGAGTTCAAAAGTCAAAAATGGCCATAAATGAGCGTGTCCGGGCCATAACTATGTCATTCATTGTGAGATGTTAAAATGACTCTGTACATTAATTTTGTTCACAGTCATTGGACAGCGTGTCATGCGAAAGAATTCAAGAGTTTGAAGGTCAAAATGGCCATAAACGATAATGGCATACATAATAATTCTTTAAATCACCATAAATTAGCTTCTCTTGTTTTGTGAAGACAGCATGCAAAATATTCTGTATCAATTCAGCATGTGGGGGTATAGGTCACGTCTGTGACAAAGCTCTAGTTTATTCATAGCATTGCACCTTTTAATGCCCCCACCAGTGGCAGAAAGGCAGTGTTACCCCTGTTTGTGTATATGAATGTGTGTATGTGTGTGGGGGGGATTTAACCCTTTGCATGCTGGAAAATTTGTCGTCTGCTAAAATGTCGTCTGCTGAATTTCTTAAATTAGCATTTTCTTCAATTTTTTTCAAAGAATACTCTCAGAATAGCAAACAGTTTGGATCCTGATGAGACGCCACGTTCTGTGGCGTCTCATCTGGATCCAAACTGTTTGCAAAGGCCTTCAAAATTCGGTTCCAGCGCTCAAAGGGTTAATGTCCAGCTCATAACTTTGTCGTTCATAATGGGATCTTGAAATAAATGGGCACAAATGATCATCATACCAAGATGATGTGTCGCGTGCAACCACCATGTCACTCGCTTAAAATCAAAGTAGACACTAGAAGTTTGTGCATATTTCTTATATTGCTATATTCTAAATACATATTCGTGTCCGGTCAATAACTGTGTAGCGCAGATCTAGTTAAATATCTACACATGTACTGGTATTTAAAAATGACAATAGTTACCCTGAGTCTCTTTCTAAGCACCCCATTATTTCATGGTATCTTGATTGACAGAACTGTGTTTTTAGCCTGTACTAAGATTTGAAACTAGTTTCATAAATAAATAATTACAACTTCTGTCACATTCATATGAATGCTGCATTCTGATTGGATAATTTGTTGTCTGATTGGATAATTTGTTCACGTGACCTGTTTTTCATTTTCCGATGAACCCACTTCGTATGCAAATTTAAACATGAATATTCATGGCGCTACTTTCTGATCATAAACAAGTTGCCAAAATGACGTTATGTTTTGCGCGAAACTTAATGGCGTTGTTTTTTATTGGTCAATGACGTTATATTTTTTGCGCGAACTTCAGCGATATATCCGTTTGACGGAGATGAAACCGAAACTGAAAATAGATTCATACGCTAGATTAAAAAGGACTTTCACGACCCTTACCACGATATAATTTCAGCTTTAAGATCTTTTTTTGTTGTAATTATAAGAATTGAATAGCATTTTTCTGCAATTCAACGGTGTATGAACTGTCTGGAAAAATACACCTAATTTATGCATAAACGCCGTCGGCGTATGCATATTAGGCGTTATGTTTCCGACAGTTCATACACCAAAGAAATGCAGAAAAATGCTATTCAATTCTTAAATAAAGACTTGTACATGTTATCTCTTTGTGACCGTTATTTTGTCAATTTTCGATACACCTTATGAGTCAAAATATATTCTGTTCTATTTTACATAGACCTTTAAACCTTGGAATAAAAGTATACTTTAGTATACATAAAACACTGTAATAAGATATGTTTAGTTGTTCAAACCCTTCATTCATGAAGCATATTAACCCTTTGCATGCTGGGAAATTTGTCGTCTGCTAAAATGTAGTCTGCTGAATTTCTAAAATGAGCATTTTCTTTGATTTTTTTTTCAAAGAATACTATCAGAATAGCAAACAGTTTGGATCCTGATGAGACGCCACGTTCTGTGGCGTCTCATCTGGATCCAAACTGTTTGCAAAGGCCTTCAAAATCCGGTTCCAGCACTGAAAGAGTTAATGTGGCTGCACAGACTGTACAATATAGATACTGGGAAACCGATATTATTCGTGGGACACAATTTTTCTTGGATTTTTGTGGGTTCTCTCAATCATAAAATCAAATGTCCAAAAAACTTTAAACGTCCCAAGTCTTATTTCAGACATAATAAAAAATACATCAATTTAATGTTAAACGAAAATGCCAGGTTGTAAGATTTCACAAAATTTCATGTCAACAGAAATGAATGAATCTACAGTAACATCCAGCCACACAATAAGGTCATCTGAGTTGCAAGGCAAGATAGTAGTTTACATGTGAAACATGAACATTGTACATGTATAGAGTGCAGGCTAGGTCATAATCTAGGACAGTTAGTGTTCATAATCTAGACTGGAGTGTTTTGTGTAAGTTGGTTAGATTTTTTTGGATTTAACATGGATAATTGAACAACCTTTAACAGGGAATAATAATAAATACATATGTGATATTAAGTGTATGAATGGTTTTAAGATGGTTGAACAGAAAGCCTTAACAAATGTTGTATGAAAGCTACAAAAAATAAATTGTTACTAATAGTTATCCTCAAATAGATTTTTGTGTGTAAGGTAATATTAAGTGATTGTAACGTATTCATATTAGGATGCACTGATGGGTATCATGCTACAGGCCAAGTTTAAGTAATTTCTGGGCTCCCATAGGGTATTCAACACTTTAAAGGTCCACCATAAAATCTGCCATCTTTTTGTCAAAGCTGACTAAAATAATTGCATTTTGTCTCTGTTGATTATCAGCTGATAATGGTAACCACAATCTAATCACAGCAGGGTACCAATGCAAACAGCAGAGTACCAATGCAAATGGGTATAAAACCAAGTGTGGGGTCTAATAAAGATGAATTAAACAAGGCATTTAATTACTCGCAAAATATATTTATTATATCATGACCATGTTTGGATTCTAATTATACCCACCCAATATTCTTAGTATAGGGAGTTATATTAGAATCGCAATAGAGAGAATTCATTTAGAGAATTTCCCTCACACTTCAATATACAACATTCAAACTTGCAGGGATTGTTCCTAATAATATGAAGTTGATCAAGTGAGATATTTTTCGTCCTACATTGTACATTAAAAACGACAGAAGAAATACCCCTTCTTAAACTAGAATTTCTGTAAAAAATGTATTTATACTTAAGACTTTATCAGCAAAACTATACATCTCTTGAACTAAAATGTCCAGACGTGTGATATTCAGTATGTACATGATATATACATCAACGTATTTTCATCAAATCATGAACCTGGGTTCAAAACTGGATACACCAAGGCTGCCAAAAACATTGTATAGATATTATGTAGCATGATAACTTTTCCTCTGAAACCACATTAGGCCCAAAGGTTTTATATTTTGTATGAAACATTATATTGTTCTCTACAAACGTTTTTCATATAATGCCCCAGGGGTCAAAACTGGCCACCCCCAGGCTCCAATTTTTCATTGGTAAAACTTGCAACATATTTCTACATGCTGTTTCAGGGTTTTTTTGTCACCACTGTCACAAGTATTAGTTTAGTTTAAACATATTTATTTTAGCTTGATGGCATTGAAAGCCTTATTGAAACACCCTTGAGTCCATTTTTTGGGTAGAACCAGTACTTGGTATTTTTGGGGGAGATGTAAAGAACTCTCCATCTGGATTAGTTTAACTGGTTATGTGATGTGATGCCTTTGGGTATTAACCCTTTCCCACTAAGAAACATATTGGAAATGACTATATGCAACCAGCATAAAACCAGAGTAACTTGCAGGCTGTTCAGGTTGTATGCTGTTTGCTACTCACCAGTATCTTAGGGTTGGAAATGAAGCCTTTAAAACTTGAATCTAGTAAGAAATGCCTTTAATTTAATTTGATTTTCTAAGGGACTGCAAATGAGTTAAAATGTGTATATAAGCGGTAAATGGTTAATTCATATGACACATTACAATAAACTGGATTGGAATTACAGGTCAAGCTGCCTCCCCGGACGCCGAATTTGTCGGTATCTACGCAAAGGAAGTGGCCAATAAAGCCTGGGAAGTAGCAACCCGGAGTAACCATAGCAACCATAGATTAACCAATCACACCACAGCAGCATTAGATCCTGGCAGACGACATTACAGTACGTCTTCTGCAGATATGGCCAGTGCTGGTTTGTACAATTTTGGTGGTATTCCTGTTAATAAAATATTTGAGCTGCGCTCTGGGAAAACTGGGCTTAATGCATTTGCGTAAAGTGTTGTCCCAGATTAGCCTGTCCAGTCAGCACAGGCTAATTAGGGCCAACACTTAAGGCAAATGCATTAAGAGGCTAATCTGGGACGACACTTTACGCACATGCATTAAGAGGCTAATCTGGGACGACACTTTACGCACATGCATTAAGCCCCATTTTTCCAGCGGGCTCATTTGTATTATTTTACTGATGCAGTGAATACGTTATGTGTTGAGTATATAGAAATCAGTGATTCTTAACTCTTTCACTGCGGGAACCAAATTTTGAAGGCCTTTGCAAACAGTTTGGATCCAGATGAGACGCCACGTTTTGTGGAGTCTCATCTGGATCCAAACTGTTTGCTATTCTGATAGTATTCTTTGGCAAAAATCCAAAAAATGCTTATTTTAGAAATTCAGCAGACAACATTTTAGCAGACAACAAATTTCCCAGCATGCAAAGGTTTAATGCTTTTCAAGTTAAAAATAACAAATGAAGTTTCTTTAATTCTTTTACCTTCGTTTAAATCTATTTAACACATTTACTTAACTAAGACAATTGCTTAATAATTAATTAGCGTAAATTAACATGTTACAAAGGTTGATGAACTGAGATTAGGGTGACATTAGATAACCCTAAATCATGAATAAATCATAAAAAAATAGGCACATGCTTTATTATAGCTTATTGAATGACATATACAAAAATACACCAGGGATTTCAATAGATTTTGAAAACAAAGAGTCAAATGACCATGTGCGTTTAATTGTTCAGGATGAAATGCAATATTTAGGGGTCAGAAAAGTGGTGGATTATTTTGTTGATGCTTTTTGGTAACATTTGTATCAGAATGATGCGAGGCAGATTATTTACAGGAGTCAAAAGTTGTTAAATTCTTGCATCAAAAAGCAGGATTCTGCTTCAAATGAAATCCCTGATTGCACTGTGCAATTTCTGCTCGTGCTTAACATGTTAAAAAACACAATTAGTTGTAAAATATATTTGAAATCCTTACTCGTTACTGCAGGTTCCATGATAATTTCTGTGGAGAGTCTCCCAGAGCGAGTCCGTTCCCTCCACAAACAGGTGAAGGAGTTTATCGCGACCCACATCGCCCCGATAGAGCTCCAGTACGTGGCCCATTCCCGGTCAGATGACAGATGGAAGGTCTTCCAGCCCATAGAGGAGTTAAAGGTGAGTCGTGTTCTGGGAAAATGGGGCTTAATGCATGTGCGTAAAGTGTCATCCAAGATTAGTCTGTGCAGTCTGCACAAGCTAATCAAGGACAACACTTTCCGCTTTTGGATATGGAAATACATTTTTGTGAAAAGAATGTCTTTTATTAGCGAGAAGTCCAGTTTTGATGTAAAGTGTTGTCCCTGATTAGCCTGTGCTAACTGCACAGGCTAATCTTGGATGACACTTTACGTACATGTACATGCATTAAGCCCAGTTTTCCCAGAATGAGTCTTAAGGTGAATGAAGTACTGAGTTAAGGTACTTAGTTTTCTTTAGGAATGTGAATATGAGTGAATATAAGTAAGCATACATGCCAGACGTCCGAATCTTGGTGGGACAGTCCCGCTTTTGGGCTGTTTGTCCCGGCGTCCCGATATGAGGCAATCTGTCCCGACATTCTTAAAAAACCAATGTAAGTTCTATAAGCTCACAATAAAATCTAGTATTCAGGCCCTGTCTAGCTAAAACTTACCATACCTAATCCCTTTATTGCCTCCTATTTACAATTGTTTTTAGTACCTTATCAGAGATTTATCGGCAAATTATTGCTTTTATCAGACCATACACATCATGGTGTTTTTACCATATGGGTCGCTAATTGCTATTAATAGATATCCAGTTTTATCATTCCACTTGAGGTGAAATATGCATATATTATCTGTTAGAACATCGTTTTGTATATTAAACAAATTGAATGCACACAAATGCAAGTTGATTTTTCACATAAATTTACTTTTGTTTTCTTCTGATTTTCAGAAAAAAGTTTGTTTCTAAATTTAAATTCATTAAACGATTGGTCGAATAAGAACAAATGCGCTCAAAACACGTTACACGTTTTGCACATGATTAATGGGAATACCCCTGTCTTGATTGGATGTCAAATAGAGGCATACACTGCATTTCACTTTTTGATGTTGTGCGCATGGTGCACCTGTGTTTACTTCCGGCAAATGAAGAAGTTTGTGTACATTAAATTCGTAAACACATTTATTGTCCATATTGGCCAGAAAAATATAGTTTTTGTAAGTATTATATTGACTGCTGACTTAAGTAAATGTGAAATAAAAGATCATTTTACCCACTTTGAGGTCAAATGTCCCGACAATTTTTATGGAATGTCCTGATTTGAATAAAGATCTCAAAGAAATTGTTTACTTAATGCTTTCCATTGATTTATAAGGAAATATCAAGTGAACTAAATGCTATGCCATAATGAACATATACATTTCTAAGATCAGTTGTGATTTAAAATGGATATTTTTATTCAACCTAGCAAACCTCCCAATTTTATTAGAGCTTTTTAGTGTTTTATGAGGAAATAGCAAGGAAATAAGTATGACCTAACAGAAAAAATTACTGGTACGTCTTTTTTTATTAAACACTGATGGCATTCAAAAGTTTGTAACCACTGTTTTGCATGGTATTATCATAACATGTATTTCATTGTATGTTAATAGCAACAATACCCTGATAATATTATACAATGATTTACATAAATACGATGCAAAATATTGTTTTCGCAAAATGTAGTCCCTGACTTACTAATCTGAAATTATTTCTGAAATTTTAGGCAAAAGCCAAAGCTGCAGGACTGTGGAACCTTTTCCTGCCTAGAGAGTCAGACCCCGGGCTAAAATATGGGGCGGGGCTTAGCAACCTTGAATACGCCTTCATATGTGAAGAGATGGGAAAGTACCTCATAGCATCAGAGGTAAATATGGGCATATTAGGGGGGTAAATATGGGGCAGTACTTAGCAACCTTGAATATGCCTTCATATGTGAAGAGATGGGAAAGTACCTCATAGCGCCAGAGGTAAATATGGGCATATTAGAGGTGTAAATATGGGGCAAGACTTAGCAACCTTGAGTACGCCTCATATGTGAAGAGATGGGAAAGTACCTCATAGGGCCAGAGGTAAATATGGGCATATTAGGGGGGTAAANGGCAGGGCTTAGCAATCTTGAATACGCCTTCATATGTGAAGAGATCGGAAAGTACCTCATAGGGCCAGAGGTAAATATGAGCATTTTAGGGGGGTAAATAAGGGGCAGGGCTTAGCAACCTTGAATACGCCTTCATATGTGAAGAGATGGGAAAGTACCTCATAGAGCCAGATAAATATGGGCAAATAAGGGGGAATATTTGGGGGGCCTTGACATTAGAGATTGGGTAGTATCTCATAGCTCCAGAAGTTAGTATGGGCGTGTTAGATTAATAATTGTTTGGACCCCAAGGGGGTTAATATGGGGCAGAGCTAAGGCTAAGGCTGGGTATAGCACCCATGAATACGCCATCATATGATAAGAGATGGGATAACACCTCCAGATAGCCCAAGAGGTAAACCCGGTCATAGTGACAGTTGATTGTTGTGAAACCATTATGCTTGCTTGATGTATAGAGTAGTTAATTTAGTTGTTCGTCTAGAATTTGAAATTATTATGAGGATTTCTAAATTAAAAGACTCAATGTATTTTTAGAAGATGGTGGAATTTTTCCATAAATAGGTGAAATTAAAAAGATCCAAAAATTAATAAAGATGCAATAATTAAACTGTATTAAGTCCTTACTGCAGTGAAAATCAAATTTGCATTTAACATTTTAATTGAAATTATAACTTTACTAAGATTTATGAATAGGAGCTTTATAATAATTCAAGGGTTGAGCGCTAAACTAATGTATCTCATTAAGAGATGTAAAGAAGATACAACAGTTTCACACTCATACCTCGTTAACAGGTGTTTAACTGCTCGGCCCCAGACACGGGGAACATGGAGGTGCTCGTGAAGTATGGCACTGAAGAGCAGAAGCAGCGTTGGCTGGTTCCACTGTTGAATGGGGAGATCAGGTCGTGCTTTGGGATGACGGAACCAGCGGTACGATAACTTTAAGAGCCTCCTTCTGGGAAAACTGGGCTTAAGGCATGTGCGTAAAGTTTTGTCCCAGATTAGCCTGTGCAGTTCGCACAGGCTAATCAGGGACGACACTTTCTGCTTTTTTGGATTTTTTTTTATGAAAGGAGGTCTCTTTATTTCAGATTTGTGATTTTAACCCTTTGCCACTCAGATTTGCACTTTGACGCGTTTATAATCCCTAAGAAAGTCAAATTAAATTTAAGAAGTGTCTTACCAGATTCAAGTTTGAAAGGCTTCATTTCTAACCCTAAGGATCTGATGAGCAGCAAAAAGCATAAAACCTGAACAGACTGCAAGTTACTCATGGTCTGTTCTGGTTTTATGCTGGTTGCATATAGCCATTTTCACTTTGCTTCTAAGCGGGAAAGGGACAACATCAAGGATATCAAATAACGTTTTGACCACAGTTGCCCACATTTGTGATTCATTTTAAAGCTTTGATTCTTGCATTGATTTTATGTTTGAACACTATCAACACACCCACATTACCTGACCTCTTTTTTAGCCTAGATATTGACTGACTTTTGGGCTATGACTAATTAGAAGGCCCAAATTCTTGTTTACCCAAAATGACCCGTTTTGTCTAACAATTATAATCCTCCCTCCCTCCCTACAAAGCTTTGATGCTTGCATGAACAATGTCTTTAAAAAACTATCAATACACCCGTATCACTTGACTTCAAGTTCACCTTGATATTGACCTCCTTTTGTAATAAGATTAATTTAGAAGGTCCAAAGTCTTAGGTTGCCCAGAATGATGCGTTTTATGATGCTAACATGAATTCCACCTGTTACAAAGCTGTGATACATATATTGATAATGTCTTTGAACGCTATCAACACCCCCACATCGCCTGACCAGATGTGCATCTTGACACTGATCTACTTTTGGAATTAGACTTATTCAGTGGCACCAAATGCTTGGTTAACCCAAAAATATGGCTTGAAACAAGGCTTTGATAACTGTATAGATGTAATCTATGAACAATCTTAACAACCCCACATCACCTGACCTCATTTTGACCTTGATATTGACCTACTTTTGGACTATTTAGACTTATTCAAATGAGCCCATGGATCAATACTGACAATTGAGGCTTCCACAGGGGGGCACATGCCTTTATTCAATGCAGCATTTTGTTGCAGGTGGCATCTTCAGATGCCACAAATATCCAGTCGTCAATTGTACGAGATGGGGACAGCTACGTGATTAATGGACATAAGTGGTGGACTTCAGGTAGGACTATGTGATCAATGTACATGAGTGGTGGACTTCAGGTAGGGCTATGTGATCAATGGACATGAGTGGTGCACTTAAGGTAGGGCTATGTGATCAATGGACATGAGTGGTGGACTTCAGGTAGGGCTATGTGATCAATGGACATGAGTGGTGGACTTCAGG
>VMBQ01004810.1:29397-75338 GCA_007657795.1 Dreissena rostriformis
ATAACTGTACTCATGTAATGTTTATGTTTGATTAAAAGCAAAAAAACATTCCATACCGACTTGTTTTGATTAATCCGAATGTGAGCGTGGTGCTTTATACATGTACGTACATGTACATGCGTACTTGACATTTGTCATATAGGCGAGTGAGTCGTGTTCGAGTTCGCTATAAATAGCTCTGAACTAATTAAGTTTTATTTGTTACAAATAGGAATTGCGCCAAACGTCATAGACAATTTTGACGTATTACGACACAAATATGATTGTTGTGGACACATGATTATTATTAAAGACATAACACATTTCACAAAACACACATACACACACACACAAAACAGCGTCATATTTTCAAGACATTCATAATCTCAGCAAGTCTTGTCAAAACCTACACATGCAAGAAGTTCACGATTTCTTGAAAAAGTCCAAGATCACTCTCTGCTTCAGTGCACATTTCTGCTTCACGATCTTAATCTCTGAAATGTTGATGAGGATGTCTGCAGTTGCAAACAAACAAACAACCATTAAAGCGTTTAAAACATTGCTATAAGATCTTTTAAACTACCCGAGAAGATCACAAGAAAGTGATCGTCGCAACGGCGTGCATTAATTTTGTAATTAATTTGTTTATCATAAGCTTAATAAAACCATCGCGTCAATCTCTTTTTGGTGTTACTGCACGTCTATAATAGACATTCACAGTTTGTTTTACATTATTTAATCGGACTTTAATAGCAGGGTAACGACTTGACAGCTTCATGGTATGTTTAATCCGATTAACCATAATTGCGCGAGCGGAATGTGTGACATCGCACGCGCCGTGCTGACTAGGTATTGTAATTTACACGCCTCGGGCATCTTAACAATTTGGACCGTCCGGTATACTCAATGTATTTTACATAGAAAATGACCAAATTCAAGGAGATATCCGTTCAGTTTCCGGTTTTGAGAGAGTTCGGTTTATTCAACATTTTTTAACAAAGAAATAGAAGGGGAAAAAAGGGGGCTGGCCAGACCGTTCCGAATCGGGAGATTTCCGGTATTCGGAGAGTCCGGTATTGGCAGAGTCTACTGTATATATATAAAATAGGCTGTAAAATTAAGGGCCTGATTGGTAAGGAGTTGGTTTTAGCCTCTGAAGGTCCCTGGTTTGAATACCCGTGCCAGCAAATATTTTTATCAAACTTTTTACTTAAGTGATAATTTGTGTTGAAAATTCATATGTGAAATCCATGTATTTTGGTTTTTAAGACGGATAAAATAAGCGCTTGAAGCAATTGAGACAATTTTTTATGTATTAAAACAAAACCTCTACATGGGACAGACAGCTGTCTCAGTCAAGAGATGTCCGGCCGGCTAGCTCAGTTGGTAGAGCACTGGACTACAAATCCGAGGATCTCTGGCCCACATAACTTGTGTGGGGATTGATCAAGAAATCCTTTCTATGACCATGCTCCTGCTACTTTTGATTCAAGTATGGCAGTTGTCATTTTCTGGCATAAGAATGTGCACTTAGTACTGGTAAAAGTGTGAGTTGGTTGACCACAACAATATGTTTGAATTACTGTTGAAAACAGGAAAACAACCAACTAAACAAGCAAACAAAATCAGTAAAGAGATCACAAGTTCTCAGTTACTGGCATAATTATGTGCACCAGAAAAGTGTCTGAAGGAAAACTGCCTGTATAGAAGACACAAAACTGTTTAACACAGAAAAGTTATTTCATAAATGTGTGACAAATATGTGATTATTCTTATTCTATCTTACCAGAGAATGAACTGTAAAGCATTTGGTAAGCCCCTGACAAATATGTAATAATTCTTGATTTATCACACCAGAACTATGATTTTATCATTCCATTTTCTGACAAATACCACAACATCATACTTCCTGTTTCACGCTGCCAGACCATGAACCGTGTGGCATTTGGTAAACCACTGGCGGCGCAGGGAACCATACAGGCAGATGTGGCCCAGTCGAGGATAGACATTGACATGACGAGACTCATGGTGCTTAAGGCTGCACACATGATGGACCACTTTGGCAACAAGGTGAATTTTGTTGATGCTGGTCTTGTATTGAAACATTTTATCTCATTTAAGTTCAAATTCAACTATAACAAATCATTTTTTAGTTCTTTGTCCCTAATCTTATATACCTTTTGTCCAACTTTGATGTAGTTTTGTGTTTTAAGTAGTTTTGCAGAATAGAGATAAACATAATAAGAGAGTATTTTGTGTGCAAGAACCAGGGCCCGTATTTACCAACCCATTCTTAGACTTTAGAATAAAGAATATTCACAGAACCAAGAAAATACGTCCAGTGTTTGAATATATACAGGCTTCCTCTATTGATTATTTCTTTAAGAAAATGTTCTACATGAAGAATGCTGTAGATAGAGGTAGTTAATGGAAAGTTTGACTCAAAATTAAAGCAATGCTTGAATATTCCAATTTAAAAAAAATCTTTATTTTTTTACTTAAGTCTCAGAATTGTTTGGTGAAACAATTATTGTTTACATCTTTGACCCTAATATACCTATACATATTTGTGCAACTTTGATGCATTTTTGTGTACTTAGCATCTTGTTTGAAGTGACAGGCATGATGAGACAGTGTGTTGTATTCAAGAACCAGGTCAAATGATCAAAGGTCAAGGTGAAAATTATAATTCAATTATAGTTCAAATAAAAAAGAAAACATTGGAATAATTGTGTTCAGCACTGCTGGAATTTGAGATAACTTAATGGAAGTGATTGCCCCGGTGAGACAAAGTCTGTTAAACATATTTACTATAAAAAAAGTTTGAATGCCAGATATTCAAGTAAATTCATAGAGCAATGACTACCGGTACCATTAAAACAGAATGTGCACAGGTATTTTGAAAGTTTTGTTATTCATTCAAATTGAAACTGATAATATTTTTTACATGTGCAAAAAACTTTCGTTAGTTATACAAAAAGATGCTTTTTTCTGTTACAGGTATCAGCGAATGAGATAGCTATGATCAAAGTGGCTGCCCCCAACATGGCATTGAGAGTGATAGACAGGGCTATACAGGTAACACCTCATTAATATATTCAGTATTCATAACAGGTTGATGCAGGAACCATATAAAAGCATTTTATCTATTCAGAGTTGTTGAACCATACCGTGTCATGCAATCTTTGTGGGGTATTTACCTAGTCAACTGAACTTTAAAGGCTTGAAAATTAATTCAAATATGGAGGCCAAGCTTTTATTGATGTAAAATCATAAATTAATATGCAGTGATGAAGATGAGCAACTAGCCAATTACCTATACAATCATTTGTGTGGCCTTATTATAGTAAAATTTTTATATGTCCTCTATACAAGAAGTATGGGAAAGAATGGGTGGGTAACTGCAAGCAAAATTTTGTTTGTATACTTGCATACTGGGATTGCCCGATTTTTCAGACATCAATAGAGGTGTAGGGAATGAATACTAGTATATAGACAACTCTGGATAGGGACTGTGAACGTTCTATCTGACATACCTAGTACATTGACACATTCACACAGCAGTATATACCCTCTAACCTGGCTTGGGATGTGATGGGGCTTGTTAAGAATAGGTCGGGTTTATATGAGCCGCATCGTGCAAAAATGGGTCTTATGCCATCTGCGACCAGCGTAGCTCCATACCAGCCTGCGCATTGGCACAGTCTGGTTGGGAGCTATACTGTCAGCTCTAAAGTCAATCGAGGTTTCTTGGTCTTATTAGTGGATACGGAAGCTCTGGACCTGACTGCACGAATGTGTAACCTTGTCTGAAGCTACACTGGTGGCATATGACATGAAACCCATTTTCGTTTAACCCTTTGAGCGCTGGAACAGGATTTTGAAGGCCTTTGCAAACAGTTTGGATCCAGATGAGACGCCACAGAACGTGGCGTCTCATCAGGATCCAAACTGTTTGCTATTCTGATAGTGGTCTTAGAAAAAAAAATCGAAGAAAATGCTAATTTTTGAAATTCAGCAGACAACATTTTAGCAGACGACAAATTTCCCAGCATGCAAAGGGTTAATGCAGCTCATATGCAAATGCATGTTTATAATATACTCCTTTTGAATGTTGATTTTATTTTATGTATTCATCTAACATTGCATGATTGTATTTGTGTTGTAAATCGGTTGTTAAAGGTTTGAAGAACAAATCTTAACAAATTATAATTGAACTCTTTCAAAACTACCGGGTATATTGAAATTATTACTGGTATTTTTATGTCACAGTTGAAGATTTCAAAGAACAAAATTAGCATTTATTAGCTACCTGTTAAACAACACACTTCTTTGCAGAGCATATTAGTTGAACAATATTTGTCAGATCATGACAGAATCGTAGAATTTCTGATCAACATTGTTTATTGGCATTTAGCCAAATCTTAGTCAACCCTATTAATAAGGGCTACAGTTATTTCAATTACAGTGTTTCTGGAATACATTCATTGGTCTTACTCTACAATAATAATATTGATTGCAATAAAAGTGTTTATATAACCTATCTGCTTTTTGACACACATTATAAAGACCCTTGTAACCCTGAAGTGGCAATATTTGCATTCCCCTATCCTTATCATAAACCCTCTATCACACTCTCTTTTTGTCGATCATTACCCAGAATGCACTTCTCCCCACAGGCCCACGGTGGAGCCGGTATGCAAAGTGACCTGCCGTTGGCCTCGTTTTACACGTGGGCGCGGGTGTTACGCTTGGCGGACGGGCCAGATGAAGTCCATTTGCGGACAATTGCGAAAAACCAGTATAAGAAAGCAGCCAAGTTGTAGACTTTTGGTGACAAGAGACATCAAAAACTGTCAGGAGTTGCAGTGATTTTTTTTATACAGAATCAGTGTTTAAAAAGTTTTGATTAAACTTATTTGGTGCTGGTAAAGACACTGCATTTGCAAACAAACTGTGTAAGAAAGCAGCGAGTTTGTAGGCTTGAGGTTACAAAAGGATTGTTGTTGTGATAACTGTGTGAGACTCTTTTAATATGACTAAGTCAGCTTGAATGAAGTTTGGTTTAAATCTGTTCAACCCTGTTTTTGGTGCTAGTATAGGAAACTCCTCATGAATTGGGCAACATTTGCTAATAGGTGCATTCAAATGCTGACATGGCGGAAATAAAATTTTGTGTCATCATATCAAGCTGATATATATGAGTCGTGTTCTGAGAAAACTGGGCATACTGCATGTGTGTAAAGTGTCGTCCCAGATTACACTTCAGGGACAATACTTTCCGCTTTTATCACATTTTTCGTTTTTAGGTAGTATCTTCTGAGCAAAAAATCCGGTTAAGGCCGAAAGTGTTGTCCCTGATTAGCCTGTACGGACTGCACAGGCTAACTTGGGACGACACTTTACACACATGCATTATGCCCAGTTTTCTGATTGCTTATTTTTGGATTGAATACTGGCTGTTGTATTAGGCTGAAGCATCATGGTTTAAACATTTTCATCAATGTTGATTTTTATGCAGAAAAGATTAGCTTAGTTAAGATATAATATTGTGATTAACATTGACTTGTGCGTTTCTTTTTATACACATGTAATTTTGATCTTTTTCACTTGAAATTGGTTATATTAATCTTATTGTAATTATTTTTTAAGTTAATTATTTTTTTGAAATGCTTAACTTTTTTTTTGTTACTGTATTTGTTAATAAAAATTAAAAATAAATTATGACAAAATAAGTTTGAACTTGTTATGCTTACAAAAAAAAACAGCTCAGCATGCATGGTCAGTAAAATATTCTGATGTAGTGGTTGTACATGTAACCGTTTGCGTGAGTTTATTGTGAGGTGAAAGTTCAAATAGGGAATGTAGGTCTGCGTGTGGGTTAGCTTAATTTCACTATTGTATGTACTAATTATACTTCTGTATACATGTAAAATGTATATGCACAATTAACAATGTACTCCAGACTGTTCAGTGGGTTGTTTAATTCAGCTTTTACGGTACATATGAGCTGCGTTCTGGGAAAACTGTGCTTAATGCATGTGCGTTAAGTTTTGTCCCATATTAGCCTGTGCAGTCCCCACACTTTCCGCTCTAATGGTATTTTTCCTTTAAAGGAAGTCTCTTCTTAGCGAAAAACCAGTGAAGGCCGCAAGTGTGGTCCCTGATTAATTAGTGGGGACTGCACAGGCTAATCTGGAAAGACACGTTATGTACATGCATTTAATCACCTTTTCACAGAGTAAGGATCATAAACATACTTACGTTGGTGTTCCAACAGATCCAACAGAATCCTTAATGCATCTTCTTCTGTAGTTACTTGTTTGAAAGTAAAAAGGCTTTATACATGCAAATGCCAGGGACTTAAGGCATTTAGGGAATCTCCTTAAGTTTTCTCAAGGTCCATAACAAATTGATCAGTTCTTCAATGGAATAAAATTTGGAGTAAGTAAGCGCAACAAAAATAAAAATATTTGTAATCCATCTTCTATATAATCAAATACAAGCGTGATGCACAGAGCAATAAATAGCATTGTGTACATATTTATTGAACATTTCTGCCAAACCCATTCAGCTTTTAACTGTTACGAAAAATAAACAGTATGTGTCGTAGAAAATGTTGACTTAAACAAAATGCATAGAAAAAAGAGAAACTCTGCTTAGTTTAATTGGTTGTAGAACATGTACCATTAAGGAGCAATTAAAAAAAACTCATTTCATTTTGTGAATTTTAGGTGCAGTAGATCTAGATAAGACAAACATCTTATTAATTTGTTATGGCATAAGGAGCTTTTTGGTTTCTGGCAAAGTGCTTGTAGTCATATGAGCATCGCTCTGGGAAAATAAGGCTTAACCCTTTGCATGCTGGGAAATTTGTCATCTGCTAAAATATCGTCTGCTAAATTTCTAAAATTAGCATTTTCTTCCATTTTTTTTCAAAGAATACTATCAGAATAGCAAACAGTTTGGATCCTGATGAGACGCCACGTTCTGTGGCGTCTCATCTGGATCCAAACTGTTTGCAAAGGCCTTCAAAATCCGGTTCCAGCGCTCAGCGTTAATGCATTTGCTATCCGCACAGACTAATCATGGACGACACATTTTCGCCTACACTGGATTTTAGTTTAAAAGAGACTTCCTTTAAAATGGGTATTCTGTATAAAAAGTGTCGTCCCTGAATAGCCTGTGCGGACTGCACAGTCTAATCTGGGACGATACTTTACGCACATGCGTTAAGCCAAGTTTTTACAGAACGAGGCTCATAAAGACTAGAAGAGAAAGCTATTAAAAAGCATGTCAGCAACAATTTGAAACGTGTTAAAAAAAACACGTTACTTTTCACAGCTATACAGACTGAAATTAATATTAGATATACATTAGATTTTCCTCAGGAGCATTATGAATTCTGAATAGGGGAGGGGGGCTTAACAATGGGGTAGAAATGTGCTTGGATGATACTCACTCGGATAATATATATAAACAATAAAATAAAATTTACTTAAATAATTGTATGAAAACTTATTATTTGTGAGGGGATCTGCACCAAACAGTGAATCCCCAAAATCATGCACTCTTTCCAACATCTTTGACTTCATCTTGATATGTTTCATTTTGTAAAACTGATTTTGATATGTTTCGACCACACCTGGACCTAAACTCTTCTTGCCTTACTTTCCTAATGCTGGGTTACACTGTAACTTATTGATTGCAATTGTTTGCAAATGTGAAGTTTTCTTAAAATCTATAAGAAATTATGATGGTACTTATCTAGAGAAAGTATTTTACAAGTTCAAAGAAAGTACTCTGCAAATAAAAGCACTATTTTCTTTTGTACTTACTGTACAAATCATTCTATTACATTGATGTTTTAATGTAAAACTATTGTATCTGATAAACAAAATGTGAAGCAGATACAACATTTAAGCTCTCATCCATCCATCTATACGAGCCTCATTCTGGGAAAACTTGGCTTAATGCATGTGCGTAAAAGTGTCTTCCTAGATTAGCCTGTGCAGTCAGCACAGGCTAATCTGGGATGACACTTTCTGCCTAAACTTGATTTTCGTGAAGAAGGAACTTCCTTTAAACAAAAATTCCATAAGAGCGAAAGTGTTGTCCCTGATAAGCCTGTGCGGACTGCACAGGCTTATCTGGGATAACACTTCATGGAACACGCATTAAGCCCAGTTTTCCCAGAACAAGGCTCAAAATGCTTGCTTTCAGAGTCATGGAGGTGCTGGCCTGAACTATGACAGCCCGTTGCCATATTTTTTCTCCGCTGCGCGAACCCTGCGTTTAGCTGACGGACCAGACGAGGTCCACAGGCGCACAGTGGCCGCCAGAGAGTTCAAGAAACACATGAAACATAAGCTGTAGTTTCTAGTGTCAGGATTAAACCAGGCTGGCAATTAATAATTGTTTACTTCAGCGATACGTTTTTTCTTTCAAGATTCTGTCTGGTGATGATGATAAACTTTTTCCCGCTCAGATTGGCATTTTGAGGCGTTTGTATTCCAATTGGAAATCAAATTAAATTAAAGTGTTAAAGGCTTCATTTCCGACCTTAAGATACTGATGAGCAGCAAACAGCATAAAACCTGAACAGACTGCAAGTAACTTGCAGGCTCAAGTAACTTGCAAGCTGTTCTGGTTTTATGCTGGTTGCATATAGCCATTTTGACTTTGCTTCTGAGTGGGAAAGGGTCAACTATTTTTACACCACCAATACATGTATTGCTCTTTGAAATTACCTGAAGCACACAAAATTTCATTCCATTTTGTATTGGTTGAANTGATGTTAAAGTGCCATATGTTTTGAATGTGTTAAGATTTGATATATTAGTGAATTATGGTGTGATCATATTAGGTTAATTTGTTACATTCTTTATAAATGATTAAAACAGAAATGGTGCTATAGTGTGTAAACATTAATTTTGATTTAAAATTTACTTGGTATGTAACAATGTTCTTTTTTGTGCATATTTGTATCTGTGACAACTCTCTGTTCTATACGAATTGAATCAATATGTGATTTAATAGCAGAAGACAATCGAGACCACCATGAGATTTATAGCAATGTCTGCCTTGATGAACAATATTCAGGATTGAGTGTGTTTGTTCTATCTCTATATCTACTAGATATCTTAAGAACCCTTAAAATTTTAATTGGTGATTGATTTGTTTTTTTATAAAATGATATGTCATACATAAAGTGTAAAGAGTCCTATTATAGATTTTGACATAGGTATGTCAACTATGAAGGTCACTGGCATCGTTCATATGAAACTGTATTTCAACATATTGACAGGTGTTTATGTTGAACACAATACATTGTCAAATGGTGGTCAACAATTGATATGAGGTTTCCACATCTGTCCATCATATTTAAATTAAATCAGGGATGGCACTTTCCGCCTAAACTGGATTTTTGCTATCAAGACTTCCTTTTAACGAAAAATACAATAGAAGTGAAAGTGTTGTCCCTGATTAACCTGTGCAGACTACAAAGGCTAATTGGGGGATGACACTTTACGCATGCATTAACCCTTTGAGCGCTGGAACCGGATTTTGAAGGCCTTTACAAACAGTTTGGATCCAGATGAGACGCCACAGAACGTGGCGTCTCATCAGGATCCAAACTGTTTGCTATTCTGATAGTGGTCTTAGAAAAAAATCGAAGAAAATGCTAATTTTAGAAATTCAGCAGACGAAATTTTAGTAGACAACAAATATCCCAGCATGCAAAGGGTTAAGTCCGGTGTTCCCAGAGCGAGACTCAAACAGTTACCAGGAATGGTCAGAAACAACAACTGTGTAAGTATTGGTACCCAAGAATTATAGTCAACAGTGTTGATGATGAACTAAAGTGTGCATATCTAGCTAGTAAACCTCCCATAGAATGCAGACGGTCAGACAAGCACTCCAGCAGCCAATTGTATAAACATTTTAACCGCACAGTAACACGCTATCGCGGTAACCAGACCGCTTACCATGGTTAAACCATTTGTATAAACAATTTACAAAAAAATAACCACGCACTTACCATGGTAATTTTTCAACCAGTGTTTATACAAATGGCTGCTGGCAGATGGCATAAAACTACTAAAAACAGAACGATCATTATTTCAATTTACAAATTTATTTTTTAAATAACCATAAAACAATCCTGTTTTAAAGCAAATACATGTAGTATGTCATTTTGTATAAAACAATGTAAGATAAACTCATTGGATCAAATAATGACACATAAAATAAGCTGGCAAGCAAAATGAAAACTGGCAATAATAAGATTTCTAGTTCGATAACAAACGCATCAATGTCATTAAATACAAGATGGGGGAACCACCGAATCAAAATAGGGCAAACTGACAAATCTTGGAAGCATTCTCTGTCAGCCCTAAGACAAAGCCAGTTAACCTTCATGAGTACCAGGAATAATTTCCACAATTCTGGCCCTCCTAGCGGTCAAGTAATTTGTTAGTTGACTGGTCAGTAAATTGGAATTCGGGCCAGTAATAGTTGAGAGTGTACCATACCTTGTAGGCATTATTAGTAACCAATAAATCAGTCACAGAAAAAAAGGGCTAGTGTGCTAAAAAATGTATAGGCCTTTTTGACTTAAACCCATTTATGCCTAGTGGACTCTCCGATCCTTCTAAATTGGATCAATTGATTTTCCAAAATTAGGGATGTCTAGTATATTTATTTCTATATTTAGAATATTTCTAACAGAAATTCCTTCAAGCAAACAGCGCAGACCCTGATGAGACGCCGCATCATGCGTCGTCTCATCTGGGTCTACGCTGTTTGCCAAGGCCTTTTTTCTAGACGCTAGGCATAAATGGGTTAATGCTTGCCAATCAACCACACCTGTAACGTTCTCTGTATTTTTATTGGTAATATTGAAAGTATTATTTTTGCTGTGATATTTTTGTGTCATTTTATCCGCTTTATATATTGTATAAAGGCAAGTCATTATAAGCACACCGACTATTAACGGTTTTGGGACTTTGACGAGAAAAATCTGGTAAGTTTACTTAAAAATTTCAGTGGCCACTCTTTTGTAAACTATGTATGCTTGATACAAGAAATAACACATAAATGAATGTAATCCAACTGCTCAATTTATTTTTTAATTGAGTAGTGTGTGACTGCTTCCCAAAGATTGGTGCATGTACCTGTATATTACAGGTGTTGTTAAAACAACAGTGGGCTAATAATGACTTGCCTTTACACAATTTATAAAATGGATAACAAACTGTTTTTTTTTTGTATGAGGATTTATTCAGAGAAACTTAGTATCTGATAATATCTGAAGCAGCAATTTTGAATATCCTGTTCAACCTCCCCCCCCCCCCCCCNTTATGCAAGCCCTGGCACTTACAGTCTAGTAATCGGTCACATTTACACTGTTTAACAATAACAAGGGATCAAATGCAATGTTATTGACACAAAAATGAAAACATACTTGCATTTGCTTGTACAATTTTGGAATTTTAATAATGTTTTATATAATAAACACCAAATTAATAATGCCTCATGCACAATATGTATTATCAAAGAAAACTGTTCTTTAACAACATATTTGAAGAAATATTTATGTTGACTTCAATAACTTAACAATTTACACACAGAAAAAACTATATTTTTTTAATACATACTACAAACATGCAATATAGAAAATAAAAACACAAATTTAGAGATATGTACCATACAAATCTTGCGTCAAAACAATTTGTTATCATATCAGTCATAATACTGTGAAACAAATATTATTCATTGGAAATGAATTTTCGTGGGTCATCTAAACCACAAAATCAAATGTCCAACAAACCTAAAATCCAAAGTCTTATATCAGAAATTAAAAAAAGATTCATGAATTTAAGATCAAAAGAAAATGCCAGTAAATTGTATGTCAACGAAAATGGATGAATCTACAGTAGCATGGATGCAAGGAATCTATAGTAACAAAGATGCAGGATGCCTCAATGCCATTCTTCACTGGACAAAGCAAGAAATGAGGAAATTAAAGGATGACAAGTGTTATTCAGAAAGAAGTGTATCAAAATTAAGATAAGTAAATAAGCATTAACAAAGATTCTGCTACTAAGATGCACGCAAAAATGCCTGAACATTTCAAAACTGTTTATCATAGCGAAAAACCTCGACACAAAGTTCAACCAGTACTGATGTCTTTACAGATTTAAATAACACTCTCCGAGAAGCAATTGGCACCAGGGACTTCTCAACTGCTAGGCAGACACTGTGTCAATTATGCAACTGCTATGTTCATCGTTTAACCCTTTGCATGCTGGGAATTTTGTCGTCTGCTAAAATGTTGTCTGCTTACTTTCTAAAATTAGCATTTTCTTCGATTTTTTTTTCAAAGAATACTATCAGAATAGCAAACAGTTTGGATCCTGATGAGACGCCACGTTCTGTGGCGTCTCATCTGGATCCAAACTGTTTGCAAAGGCCTTTTAAATCCGGTTCCAGCGCTCAAAGGGTTAATATTTGCTGAACCCTTTTACACTCAGATGCCCATTTTGACCCATTTGTAGTCCCTTAAAATATCTATTTTAATTATAGACTTTTCTGAATTGATCAAAATGTTAAAGGCTTCATTTCCAACCCTTAGATACTGATGAGCAGCAAACAGCATAAACCTGAAACCTGTTCTTGTTTTATGCTGGTTGCATATAGCCATGTTCACTTTGCTTCTGAGTGGGAAAGGGTTAACCCTTTGCATGCTGGGTAATTTGTCGTCTGCTAAAATGTTGTCTGCTAAATTTCTAAAATTAACATTTTCTTCGATTTTTTTTCAAAGAATACTATCAGAATAGCAAACAGTTTGGATCCTGATGAGACGCCACGTTCTGTGGCGTCTCATCTGGATCCAAACTGTTTGCAAAGGCCTTCAAAATCCGGTTCCAGCGCTCAAAGGGTAAAACAAGTCGACATCTGATGCAAAGTTTGATAATCCTAAGTGAGCAAGTGTAATACCATTCCACACAGTTTAACGCAAGAAAACAATACCGGCATTTTATACCGATGATGGTAAATACACAATGTTTGCTTTAACTATTACGAGCCGTGTATATACACTGTTCACATTCTGACCACGCGATGCTATCTGGTTGCATAGAGCTGGATATAGTCTCTAACTTTGCACTTAAAGGATTCCTGAAATATAGAAAAAAGTCGCAGTCAAATGACCCCTGATACCATGAACAATACTTTAAATATATCTACTACCTAAACACAGGTACTCCATTTATACTGTTAGCCTTGTTTTGGGAAAATGAGGCTTAATGCATGTTTGTAAAGTGTCCTCCCAGATTAACCTGTGCAGTGTGCACAAGCTAATCAGGGACGACTCTTTCTGCTTTTATGTTGTTATTTTTTTTACATTAAGTCTTTTCTCAGGAAAATTCAGTGAAGGCAGAAAGTGTAGTCCCAGATTAACCTGTGTGGACTGCTGGGACGAGACATTAGACATATGCATTTAACTCCAGTTTTCCCAGAGCAAACCTTATTTATTAAATCATTTGTTGTCATTGTTGTTTTAAATACCCCCATCTTACTGATAGAACATTAAAGTAAGACAAAGACAAGAAGGTACATCCAATTCAAATATTTAATGGTTATTTTTTTCATTCTTTTCTTTAATCCAAAAGAAAAACATGTGTCAAAAATCACAGATTTTTATGTTTTATTACAAAAAATATTAATATTTTTACCATTCGATCACATCAATCATTCTTTGCGCATAATTGAACAGCATACAAATACAGTTAACTTCATGCTATAAAAAAAAAAACAGCTACAAGAGCACCAAAAATTCCCACCCAATACTCAGGTTACATAAAAAACAAATGAGTCGCCCTCTGTGAAAAAAGGTTTAATGCAAGTTCGTAAAGTGTCGTCCCAGATTTATCAGAGGCTATCCACAGGCTAATCAGAGACGACACTTTCCAATTTTATGATATTTTTCGTTTAAAGAAAGTCTCTTCTTAGCAAAAATCCAGTTTAGAACTGCACAGGCTAATCTGGGACAACACTTTACGCACATGCATTAAACCCCATTTTCACACAGCGAGGCTCAAATGCATAAACGCAGATAACTCTGTGTAGAAATGCAACACAGTTGCCTACCTTGTCTCGCTCATAGTGTTCTGCGGCCTCCACATTGAGAGGATCCTCAAAGTTTAATAAATCCTGAAAAAGCAGAATAGAGTGTTTGGAAACCACTGCCTAAATATGAAATATGAATTTTTTTTTTTTATTTGGGATTTATAGCAACTTAATGAAATATGGTCTAGTGACGTTTACATGCGATGATGTCTGTAAAATTACATTTGTTACAAAACATAAATACGTAACTACGAAGCAATAAACTTCAAAATATTTTATTTTTCTATTTTGACTTTTTCGCTGTATTCACAAGTATTTCTGTCAATTTACATGCTCTTTTTCTGTGTAAGCTGGTTTACCAGTAAGAAGAGCACATATCTGTGCCATTAACTGACAACCGCCGTCGATGAATAAGATGAATAAGATATAAGCCATGAATGCACTTATAAAGAATTGTATGATCAGTCCCCAGACAAGTCATATGGCTAACAATTGCTAAAATGAGCCGCGTCATGCGAAAATGATTAACCCTTTGCATGCTGGGAAATTTGTCGTCTGCTAAAATGTTGCTGCTGAATTTCTAAAATCAGCATTTTCTTCGATTTTCTTCAAAGAATACTATCAGAATAGCAAACAGTTTGGATCCTGATGAGACGCCACGTTCTGTGGCGTCTCATCTGGATCCAAACTGTTTGCAAAGGCCTTTAAAATCCGGTTCCAGCGCTCAAAGGGTTATAATGCCAATTGTGGCCAGGGTAGCTATAGACCAGCCTTCCAATAGCAGTTCATATTTAAATTAAACGGATTTGTTTAGTTTGGCAGAGCCAACATTATTTTTTTGTTTAAAATTGTCATAGATTTAAGAAATAATGTGAGCATCATAGTAAGAAAAGTTAAATAAAAATCCAGACTGAAAAAAGTGTTACACATATATGCTTGTTTAGGTCAAATCAGCAATCAAAATCGGAAAAATAATAACGCGCTTGTAACAATTTTCATCAATAATTTGCCTAATGTGTGTATAACTAGCATAGCCTTCAAATACGCTGTAAATCTCCAAAGCCTGATTTGTGCAGTGGTAGCACGTTAGCTTTTGCTTCTCAAGGTCCCGGGCTCGATCCACGGGAAAGGCAAAATTCTTTATTAAACCTTTTTCTGTTTTAATTATTTACAACAAGTTCAAGTATTATAGTTTCATAAGTAAATTTATTTAATTACATTTTTTTTAATATGAATATCTGTGAACAAGTCCCTTGAAAATATCGTTAACATTTGTTGAGAAAATTGGGGAGTAGGAAATTTTAAATTGTGATTGGCTTCATTGACAACATCCCCCATATTTTATAGTCTCTTAATCACACATGTATGGGTTGATATGAATGAGAAAGTTTCAGTATTTAATACAGATACAAGTGCTCAGGATGTAAATAAAAGGCAAAACTTACAGAGAACAGTGAGTTTAATCCCCATACAACGTCTTTCAATTTTCTAGTTGGAGCCCAACCTGAAAACATTTCAAGATGAACTATTTGGATCGCAAAGTACATAACAACAGGCAAGAAAACAAATAAAATATTGTAAAGAATACAAATTTTAATGAGTCGCGCTCTGGGAAATCGGGTGTTTATGCATGTGTATAAAGTGTCATTCCAGATTAGCCTGTGCTGTCTGCACAGGCTAATCAGGGACAATTGTTTCTGCTTGTATGGTATTTTTCATTCAAAGAAAGTCTCTTCTTGTGAAAATGCATTTTAGGAGAAAAGTGTTGTCCCTGGTTAGCCTGTACGGACAGCTAATCTGGGACGACACTTAAAGCACATGCATTAACCCTTTGAGCGCTGGAACCGGATTTTGAAGGCCTTTGCAAACAGTTTGGATCCAGATGAGACGCCACAGAACGTGGCGTCTCATCAGGATCCAAACTGTTTGCTATTCTGATAGTATTCTTTGAAAAAGAATCAAAGAAAATGCTAATTTTAGAAATTTAGCAGACAACATTTTAGCAGACGACAAATTTCCCAGCATGCAAAGGGTTAAGCCCTGTTTACCCTAAGTGAGGCTCAAATTGAAATTCCAAGTGAGGATAAGTGACTTAATTATAATAATAGCTTACATGAGCTTTACTATTAAACTGATGGTCCTTGTCATTGATAGACCATTTTTCTTCAACAATAATTTTTGAGTCAAAAAATTGAAAGAAGCAATTCCTGCATTAGTCACCAAAATGTAAAGTTGGTTGTCGTCAGGTCATTAATTTGAGTTTTGGCAAGGGTTTAGACTTTTTTTTTCATTCAACAATTTTCGAATATTTCCCAGCGTCATATTCCAACTCATCACTATAATCAACTAAATGAAAGAAAACTGACCTTTAACACAATTTGTGATTTCTATTCTAGAAAACTCAGTACTTACCTCCAAACTGTTGACAAAACATCAAAATAATATTGTAAGCACAATTTTCTATAACAGAGGCCAGGAAGATAAGACGTCCAGTTCTTAAAAGTTAATGCAGGCACTGCTCTTTAGTTTCCAGTTTGGTGTCATTAATATTTGAGTTGCGCTCTGAGAAATGCATGTTTAATGCATGTGCGGAAAGGCTTATCAGGGACAACACTTTACGCCTAAACTGGATTTTCATTTAACAAGAGTTGCTTTAAACGAAAAACAGCTGCACAGGCTAATCTGGGAAAAAACTTTACGCACATTCATTAAACCCCTTTTTCACAGAGTGAGGCTCATTTGAATTCCGGTTTTCTTACCCAGACTGTCTATGGAGTTCTGTCGTAAAAGGCTAAGACACACTTCTCCACCCTCCCCAATGTTAGGATGCCAGATTCTTGTATCACAATTCACATTCGGGGGCTGAAAAAATTCAGTAGCAAAATGCGTCACAACTTAGAACATTTGTTCTAATGATATCTCAGCTGAGTTCAATAATGATTCCGGTTAGTTGATTAACATGGCCGCCAAGGTGTGTGCGTGTGTTTGTGTATTTCAAAGTCCTTTTGTGACTGAGGCTGCTTTATGTGTGGAGACGGAGCATGTCCCAGCACTCTTATCTAATTAACCTATATGAACCAGACTCACAAAAGTTGGGAGAAATTTTGAATTATTATAGATGCCACTTCCAGCTATTTAGTTGTAACTAAAAGATTTTCAATTTTGGTGTATCTTGTGTTGTGGGGGAAAGTTGGAGTAAACAGAGGAAACCCCACCTGTCCCGTATGGTGACCACCAACAAAACTTACATAATTCCAGGAACAGTGATTGAACCCGGGTTGCCAAGGTGATAAGCGTGTTTACCAATCACAGCACTTACGGACAGTCTCAGTTGCAAATTGCTTGTATCCCATAAAGCTTAATACAGTAGGGCGTACTTTTGACTGACCTTCAGATCTTTATGCACAGAAATTGCTTAATGTTTTTAGTAAAACAACTGTTAGCAAAATGAGGTGTTTGGCCAAAAAAGTTTGATTTTTTTTTTTACATTTATGATACATGTTTGTATTATAAGTTTGGAAATAAAAAAAAGTTTTGGGTTCACCCAAGTATATATAAGAAGTGGAGTAAGACTGGTTAGTGTGTTGATGCTAATTGTAATACAGATGTTTATATAGGCTTATTCCACCCTCTGTAATTATTACTTAAAACAAGAGCACCGCATAGCAGTTGCCAACGCTCGGCTGTGGGTGCAGTTTTGAATAAATAAATAAAGAAAGAGGACTTCTTTTTTTATTTTAGAGCCTAGGTTTAAGTTTTATATTAGAGGTAACAGTGACCTTGACCTTTAACATAGTGACCCAAAAATGGGTGTGGCGTGTAGAACTCTTCAAGGTGCATCTACATATGAAGTTTCAAAGTTGTAGGTGGAAGCACTTTGATTTAAGAGCCAATGTTAAGGTTTTAGCATGACGAGGACGGCAGACGGCAGACGACGAGCTGGCTATGACAATACTTCCGGTTTTAACTATTTTGGAACCATTTCTGATAATTTGGACAACGTTATTTATATAAACAAATTATTCACTATTGCTTCAAAATGAAACAAGACCTGTCACCATAGGATGACATATGCCCCCTTTTTCCACATTTTTGTTAACCTAAACGCAAAGTGTTTTTCCACATTTTTCGAAACCTAAACGCAAAGTGTGACGGAATTTCAAATGGACAGACAGACAGACAATGCGATCACTATATGCCCACCTTCGGGGGCATAAAAAACAAGCATCAAGTATTACCAAGTAAGATTTTTTTACAAAATAAGAAATCATAAATTACTGAGATAATTCATTCAGAATTGAGCAGCACAGATTTTTGTTTCAATCATTACTAAATCCTTTCCCTCTCAGAAGCAAAGTGAAATAGCTATATGCAAACAGCATAAAACCAGAACAGCCTGCGAGTAACTCGGAGTCTGTTCAGGTTTTATGCTGTTTGCTGCTCATAAGTACCTTTGGGTATTATATTAAACCTTTAAAACTTGAATCCTGTAAGACAGGTCTTAAATTCAATATGATTTTCTAAAGGACTACAAACATTTGACATTTTGACCAAATGCGTAACTGAGTGGTAAAGGAATAATACTTACAGCTATGTTATATTCTTCCGGCACATTTATAGAAAACTTAAACTTTCCTCTATTCCTTACTAAATACTTACAACTATGTTATATTCTTCCGGCACATTTATAGAAAACTTAAACTTTCCTCCATTCCTTACTAAATACTTACAACTATGTTATATTCCTCTGGCACATTAACAGAAAACTTAAACTTTCCTCCATTCCTTACTAAATACTTACAACTATGTTATATTCTTCTGGCACATTAACAGCAAACTTAAACTTTCCCCCATTCCTTACTAAATACTTACAACTACATGTATGTTCTATTCTTCCGGCACATTAACAGAAAACTTAAACTTTCCCCAATTCCTTACTAAATACTTACAACTATGTTATATTCTTCCGGCACATTAACAGAAAACTTTCCTCCATTCCTTACTAAATACTTACAGCTATGTTATATTCCTCTGGCACATTAACAGAAAACTTAAACTTTCCTCCATTCCTTACTAGATACTTACAACTATGTTATATTCTTCTGGCACATTAACAGAAAACTTAAACTTTCCTCCATTCCTTACTAAATACTTACAACTATGTTCTATTCTTCCGGCACATTTATAGAAAACTTAAACTTCCCCCCATTCCTTACTAAATACTTACAACTATGTTATATTCTTCCGGCACATTAACAGAAAACTTAAACTTTCCTCCATTCCAGAAGCCCTCCTCTGGTGAAATGGTCAAAGTGAACAAGTGAAGCGTATCCTGATCATTAAAATTCACTTTGCAAGTTTTGGGTAGATTTTCCTCCATCTCTTGTACCTCTGCAAAGTGTAAATATCAACAAACATATGAGCATCACTCTGTGAAAAGGGGGTTTAATGCATGTGCGTACAGTGCAGTCCGCAGAGGCTAATCAGGAACAATACTTTCCGGCTTAACTTGATTTTCGTCAGGAACAGAGTGCCGCTCATGTGTTACTTGATAATATAAAAATAATATATTAAAAAACATTTTGGTGAGGCATGGCAATAATTAATTTATTGAGTATAAAAAAAAGTAAAAGTATTTTACAGTGAAACCTGTCTAGACTGAACAGTGTTGGGACTGGCCTGATTGTTTCGTTTTCAAAGGTGTTTATCAAGGTTTTGGAAAAATACAATATTCTTTCAATATGAACGATCAGCATTTACATGTTTATCCTTTCTCCTGTTTAGACAATATGGAGTAGTTAGGACTGATACTTGTTATATATATAATAATATATAATTATTATCAGTTGCATAATAAAATAGAATTTGTGTACATAAGACAATGTTAAAATTGTACATCAATAATGATTCATCAAACAAGGCCGCAGTGATTGTTTTCACCATTTTGGGAATGGGGCCGGGTCCCTTTGGATTGGGAAAAAATCTTGGCATTTTGACAAAGAAAACATTATTTGTCCATATTCAGCAATGTTACAAAAATACATTAACAGTATACAACAAATTACAAAGATATTTTTCTTTATATAAATTGCGTAGTTTTATAACAATTACTTAAATTGTTGTTATTTTTTTAAAAAAGTAACTCATGTTATTTTCAGCATAAAACACAACCGACAAATCTGTTTGTCACCGAATACAGACAAAAACCCTCCCGGACAAAAACCCTCCCGTTATTTTCATAGGGGGCGGACAAAAACCCTCCCATGAAACAAGAGCACCGCATATCGGGTGCCAATTCTCGGCTGTGGGTGCTGGATTTTGTTTTTTTTACCTTTGACCTTGAAGGATGACCTCGACCTTTGCCACTCAAAATGTGCAACTCCATGAGATACACATGCATGCCAAATATCAAGTTTCTATCTTCAATATTGAAAAAGTCATGGCCAATGTTAAAGTTTTCGGACGACTACGACGACGCAGACTGCGGAAGACGAGCTGGCTATGCCAATACCTCGGGTTTTCTTCGAAAACAGCCAAGCTAAAAATGGGGCCAGACAAAAACCTTCCCATGAAAAAAACGTGGCGGACAAAAGCCCTCCCATGAAAGCAATTAAACACCGACAAATGTTATTGCTTCTCACAGTGTTGCATTCATTAATCCAAAAAATTTACTCAATGCTGACAACATTTGCTCAAATAATCAAACTGTGAATCTGCAACTACTTTAAGTTTTTAATTACTTTAATCACAGAATCAATTAAAAGCAATTAAACACCGACAAATGTAATTGCTTCACTTAATGTGGCATTCATTAATCTGAAAAATTTACTCAATGCTAGCAACATTTGCTCAAAATATCAAACTGTGAATCTGCAACATATAAAAATCAATTTGTTTTTGTAAATAAGGAATGTCAGGGGAAGTTGTGTCCGCTTCTGTTATTTTTTCACAAAAGGGCTTTTGTCCGGCCCCGTTTTTTTCATGGGAGGGTTTTGTCCGGCCCCGTTTTTTCATGGGAGGTTTTTTGTCTGGCCCATATAAAACTTACGGGAGGGTTTTTGTCCGGGAGGGTTTTTGTCCGGCATTTGTTTGTCACATGTTAATAACTGTATGCACTAGCTAATTATTTACTGTCCTGTTATCGATATCACCATGGTGATAAGACACATTTTGTGTTATAGTGTCTACAATCATGTGTTCACACCTATGCTGTAATGTGGTTTCACATTTGACAAAATATGCTTTTCAGTTTAATCAGGTCTTTTTTTAATAAAATATTATCAAATTTTAAATCAATGTTTAGTTAAAAGTTCAGACAGGCTTTCATTTATTAAGGTTTTTGATTTATAGAAATAAGAGTTCAAAGAATCAAACCAATAGGACTTATCTGTTTTGACAGGTATTTGGTTTTGAAAGGGTTTGGTTTAGACAGGTTCCACTGTGCTACCGTATACAGAAGACAAGGACATATTGTCAATCTACATGTTTATCTTAAAATACTTAACTTCCACCAGGCTACAAGGTACACTTACATGCAAAATGTATTTTTTTTAAGTTTTCTTCTGATACAGAATATGCAACTCCTTCAAATTTGCCTGACAATAAATTAGAAAAGGTAATGTATGACCAAATGTCTGACAAGAATTTAACATTATCAGACGATGTGTATGACTGGCCATTCTGAGATGTCATGAAGTATATAAAATCTGTCTGAATAAACACAGGGCTTCTCCTGGCTCAACATTTTTGCAAGAGAAATTGTGTCATGTTCTGAGAAAACTGGGCATAATGCTTGTGAGTAAATTGTCATCCCAGATTAGCCTGTGCATTCGCACAGGCTTATCAGGGATGACAATTTCCGCTTTTATGGAATTTTTCATTTAAATGATGTCTCTTCTTAGCAAAAATCCAATTTAGGCGGAAAGTGTCGTCCCTGATCAACCTGTGCGGACTGCACAGGCTAATCTCAGACGACACTTCAAGCACATGCATTATGCCCAGTTTCTCAGAACACGACACAATTTGCCTCTCTTGGGCAATATTATTCAGATTTTGGTTATTTTAAGGTTGTTTTTGTTTGTTTTTTTTCAATTTGTAGCCATAAAAAAAATCTTTAGCAAATTGGATCAATTTGCAGCCATAAACTAATTTTACAAATGGCAGATTAAGCCCTGCATCAATTACAGCTGAAAATGTGTTTAAGATCAAACAGGTTGTAAACTAAGGTTCAAATGTGCAAACCTTTGACAAGAAGCTTATCTCTGATTGAGATCCGTTTGGGCTCATCATCTTTCTTCACCACAGTCCCAGCTTTCAACTTCTTAGATAGTGTAATCATAGCAGCTAAAAATACAGTACACCAAGTTTCATATAAAAAGAATATAAATAATAATAGCTTTTCGCAAAATTAACAGAAAGACAATCCATGCAAACGACAAAAACAAACTAAATGACATAAGGTCCTATAACTTTTGAATTCTACAGAATTTCACCACATTTTACCAGACCTTGTTAATGTATACACGGAAATAAGCTCTTTCAAGTCTATTAATCACATTTTAACAATGAAAATGATTATTAACTAGTCCAAACAATAGCAAAATAATTTTTTCTTTTAAAACATATGGTTACAAGAGTTCTGAGGTCGGAGACATTTTCCACCCAAACAGGACCTTGATTTTCACACTTATTTTGACAGTGACCTTGACCTTTGACCTAGTGACCCCAATTTCAATAGTGGTCATCTACTGCCCAAGCCAATGCACTTGTGAAGTATCAAGTCAATCAGTCAATTGCTTGACGGGTTATTGATTGGAAACTATTTTCTCACTTTTTGTGACAGTGACCTTTGACCTAGTGACCCTAATTTTAACAGGGGTCATCTACTGTCCAAGGCCAATGCACATGTGAAGTATCAAGCCAATCGGTCAATCCATTTAAAAGTTATTGATCGGAAACGAACTAGTCTACCGACAGACACACGGACTGTCAGACACACAGACCAACCGACAGACCGACATCCAGCAAAACAATATACCCCCTCTTCTTCGAAGGGGGGCATACAAAATGTATAAGAATTAAGTGAAGAAAGAGTCAATTTACAACAGTACTATGAAAAAAACATATTTCCTGATATTCACACAAAAGCCTATGTCATATGAATCTGAAATCGAAGAAATGTTGGTGCAACTAGAAATTGCAACTTTCGCTACAGATGTTAACACAGTAAAATACAAGGGATAAAGTTCCCTGCTATTTGTTTAAAAGATGGAAACCAGTTCAAGTCATGAGAATATATCAACCCAAGAAAAACCCTTGTTCTATTTTATGTCACAGGTTGACAGCAAGTTAGCTTGACTGGTTGGATGTAAATCATTCTATTTTATGATTGTAATTTGCAATATTGTAAACTAAATGAAACCAATCAATATGTCTGACAGAAACGCAGTTTCTTCATCATTTGGAACAAATACACATAATTTTAAACACCAATTTTAAGAGAACATGAGGACCCCCACTTTTGAAAAGTATACCTGACCTCTGCCATTTTTATAGGAAATGTCAAAGGTTCGATGTCCTTTGCATGGGTTGAGAAAGGTCCTTTGCATGGGTTGAGAAAGCTCTATCAAAAATTACAACAGGTTTTTTTTCCACTTTTTGGGTAGATAGCCCATGGCTTTGTAATTGGGAATTTTATCGGTAATTTCAAGAAATTGGGAAAGTAATTTCAGTAACCTTCATTTTTCGTGCGAAAAGTCCACTGATTTGGGAAAAACTACTTTGATATAACTCTTTATAAAAATTCAAATTAAAAGAACAAAATCATATATATCATTATAATATACTTTGTTAGATGTAATTGAAATAAAATTAGGATAAAATAATAATCATTCAAAAGACACTTCTTTCTTTAAAAAAGGGTTGACAAAATCTCATCATGGCTTACTTTCCCAATGACAAAAACAAACAGTTTGCAACTTGTATGTAGAGCAACTATGTGGCAAATGCTGTCAAATTTTCATGTGTCAGTTCATGTTTTGGGACAGATTGATGATTTGGTCTACCGTACCCTGAACATATTTATGTTTAATTAGTCATTATTTGCGCTCGATTGTTCATTGTCGGCTCGGGTACTTCTTAAAAGTACCCAAAGAACTCTTAACTTCTTAAGTTAACTACAATGTACCCCGGGTTCATAAAATATACTAAAACGTACCCAGCTCATTATGACATAATAGACTGTACCCGAGTTTTATTCCCACACAAAATCCGATGTTGAAAAGCGCGCAACCTAATACTTAACACAATTCTTATTCAAAACCTGCCTCAATATGCTTTTTTGAGTATGAGCTTCAATAAGATAGGGACCTTTTTACAGAATATTGACATAAATATGAACATAAGTAATTTGAAAAAAAAGCGCAAAAAACTACCAATTTAGCGTTAGTATTCACTGGTATGTTTTAGTATATCTGTACATTGTACTGGGTACCTTTAAGAAGTACCCGAGCCAACAATGACCAATCGAGCGTTAATTTAGTGGTTATTTGAAGTTGGCTGTAAATCCAGAATCTCAGACATCTCTTCTTGAAATAATGCAAAGGGGGTCAACAGCACCTAGAGTTAAATAGCAGGCTTATCTGGNTCCTGACTGGTCTTCTGCAGATTTCTCCTGAGGAAGCCCAGTCGTTTGATTGGATGAATTTCCCTACAGAATATGAAACGGAAACCTATGAGATGTCTCCTAAAATATTAATGTCTAAAAAATTGTGCTAGTCTTATCGTCAACGGTCGATTACGAATATTTGAGTGAACTTAGGTTCCGAGGATGCAAACTACCTAACACCACTAAATTTGTAAAATTATCAGTTTTTTGTTGTTGTTAGCTTGTGACGACAAGATCTGACACTCGTTGTCGGTTTTAAGCCCTACCGAGTTTATTGAAAAGATCAACCTTTGGCTGCCAGATTCAATATATCTCGTTCAATAGTAATATATTCAAAAATTCGGATAATAATTCGGTCTTGTCTATTTTTAGCAACCCTTGTTTACACGAAGGTCGTTGCATAGCAACTTCGTCCACCAGCTACGAGTGCATGTGTTACCCAGGTTACACGGGATACAAGTGTCAAATTGTCAACAGTAAGACTCCTTGACCATAATTGTATAACCAGCGTAACAAATATTTTCGTCACATTATTAAAACAGTGATCATTAGTTCAATACAATTTGTAATTTCTATAACGAGTACACTATTAAAAGGATTGTCATTACTGTCTGGATGTTTTTCTACACAGCCCAACATTCAGCTAGAGATGTATAGGTGACAAAAGGGAAAATAGGAAGAATATGTTCATTTTTGTAACGATGAAAGTTTGTCCGCAGACATTTTGAACTAAATAGGTTGTATATAAAATTTGATATATATTAATTGCAGGTACACTTAGGGATTGTTTGGATTGTGTACTTACGCTTCGCTTGTTAGAACTCTGACAAATATTTTTTAAATACACGTGGAAAATAGCGGTTTTTCTTAAGAAATGTTCGACATAAAATTTTAAGAACTGCTTTAATGCATTATTAAATAAAGCTCATCGATCCGTCATTTTTACGTCCACACAAACAGTATCGTAAATACTTGTATAACACGCACATACTTTCAATATATGTATGTGAAGCAAAAAAATATAATGTTGTTTAATCGTACAAAAATGCACAAATATATCCGCAACTGTAAAATTATAGTAAACGGTGTTATTGCGATTGATCATGTATGTTGCCACGTCACGTGAGAATCGAAACAATGTTTCATTATTGGTGTATATGTTCAATGGCTACAAAACGACGATTTGTAGGACCGATTCGTACAGCTAGTTAATTCCTACACGTATAATTAATGCAAACCTATCGCAACTCCAGCTCTTTGTTTAAAAGTTAATTATCAAACTTAACTCGAAATAATTTCATAACGAAATACACAGCAAAAAACTTGTGACTTGTTCCCGGCTTCTAGAGACGATTGTGGACGACGGACAGACGTGTCCGCCCGGGTACCAGTCTGAGACCTGCATGTGCTCTAAGGCCAGCTGTAATGGCGCCATGTTCCAGGGAGACGTCTGCAAGGCCGCGACAGGGAGCGTGAGTTATTGTTGTCGTTATTGCCTAAAAGGGGCATATGATCAAACTTGGAAAACATGTACACTGCGTTTTCAATACACGATTTTAAACATATTAAACCGAGAACACCAACACCAACAGTGTATGTTTTTACCAACAGTGTAATACTATCAATCTAGTATCTATTTATTCATACTGTAGGTCCCTCAAGCATCTTGTTTTCCCAAAACCAAATCTTGCAACACTTATATACGTACCTAAAAGAGTTTTACAACTGTCCAAAGAAAATATTTTAAAGATTTGAACCCTTAGAAACTGTATCTTTTTCAAATTAGTGTATGTTCACGCTTTGTTTAACCACGCCTTCCACGTACAGTCGCAGGTCACATGTCGCCCCGGTAACCCCGCCCACGTGATCTTGTACAACAAGCAGGGGACCGGCTATGTGCAGTGTCCTCCAGGGGCGCAAATTGTCGGCTGCTCCTATTGGGCGGAGTAAGTGGTGTTTTCAGTTTGCTTCAACTTCAAGTGTAATAAGTTGAGCCCACTGGTCATTGTCAGCTCATGTACTTCTTTAAAGAATATCCGGTACTCGTGAGTATATTTTCCATATCCCGGGTACTTTGAAGTATGCCTAAGAGTACCCGAGGTACTTTTAAGAAGTACCTGAGCCGCCGACTACTGTCCCAACCGAAGAAATTGCGTTTATTTATAGATGAAATAATACTTTTTATATTGAGTACGCGTTCTAAATTTGGACGCTCCAAACTGTCTATATGCACATCAGCCTTCGGCCTCGGTCCAATTTGGGCTGTCCGGCTGGTCACTTTAATGTCATAGTGCCCTCAGTGAGGTTTTCTATTTCTTAAAGAACCAGTTGCCCTTAGATCAATAATCGTATAATATTGCATGATGCTGTACTCATGCAGGATCTTCTTTTCGAGTTGTGCATTCGCCTTTTTAAGAATGACACAATTGCCTTATATCTATTTGGTTTTAATATAATAAAGAAGTATCAGATAGGAATTTAAAAAAAAACATTTTAAAGGGATGTACTTGTATATTGCAATGTTGTACATTATATTTCTATGATGGATTTCATTAACATGTTTCATATATATTGCTTAACAGAACTTTGAAACGAAATGCCTGTGCGTGTGTGTAGATTTTTTTTTTATAGATTTCTCTTCACTACCGCTAGATCATGGATCCACTGAGACATAAATAGATATTTCATATGTACATGCAATGTTTATCAACATGAATTTTAACTGCTTTCATATTTCATAAGTATATGGAATGTTTATCAACATGTGTGCTAACGCTTTCATACTTCAAATTTATATGCAATGTCTACCAACATGTTTATTAACCGCTTTCATATTTCATATTTATATGCAATGTTTATCAACATGTTTGTTAACCGCTTTCATATTTCATATTTATATGCAATGTTTATCAACATGTTTGTTAACCGCTTTCATTTTTGTATGCGATGTTTGTCAACATGTTTGTTAACCGCTTTCATATTTCATATTTGTATACGATGTTTATTAACACGTGTGTTACCCGCTTTTATATTTCACATTTATATGTAATGTTTATCAACATGTTAAATAACTGTTTACCTTTCAGTCAACCGTTGACCACATTGCAAGGCCAAGGCGTTGTAGATCATGAGGGTAAATGTCGAGTACCAAACTTTGAAGCTACAGTACAAGCCCGATGCAAAGGTTTGTGTTTAAACATATTTGTTTTCAAAAGATGACTGAACCAATTTAATCTGGATGCCCGTTTTCTGTTAAAGACATTGATTTGTTCTTTGTATATTTTTAGACAGAATGAGACTTTACAAACCGATTTTGGCATTTACGCATACCGTAGAAACGCGACGGTGCCCGTCAGCTTTTTGGGACTCGAACGAAATGAATTAAGATTTTAGTTTAATCACGATAGATATTGTGTCACACTTTTTTTCGAACTCAGTCTGCAGAAAACACAGAATCTATCTGTCATTAAGATTTACAATTAAGAAACACTAGTTTATATTTCCAAATAACAATGTGTTCATAAACATTATATTCAACACTAAATATGAGCTCTGAGAAAAGGAGGCTTAATGTCTGTGCGTAAAGTGTCGTCCAAGATAAGCCTGTGTAGTCCGCACTGGCTAATCAGGGACGACACTTTCCGCCTAAACTGGATTTTCGTCATAAGTAGTCTGCTTGCAAACGAAAAATAAAAAAGAAGCGGAAAGTGTCGTCCCTGATTAGCCTGTGCGGACTACGCATTCTAATCTGGGACGACAATTTACGCATATTCGTTACACCCCATTTTCTCAGAGCACGGCTAATAGTATGTAAAACATCATTTAATAATTTAAAAAAGAAGATTGTTTCCAGAGTTCGTGTGCGGCTGTGAAAACGACGGCCATTGCAATAGTGTGACCGGAAGGTGCGAGTGCCCGCAGGGTTACTATGGCGACAAGTGTGAGGCCTTCGACTTCTGTAGCTACTACGAGGATAAAAACAACCATACTGCGCCTTGCAGCGCCACAGGTATGGAGTGGGGATGGGGTCTTTTGCATCCATTTTGACACGTGTCTCATGCTTATTGTTATCTGTTAGATGAGCATTGCAGCCACTTAAATAATGGCTTCTTTCTGATGGAATACTCATGTGTTGAATCCTCCAAACTCAAAATCTACGCAAAATATTAAAAGTCAGACGACTTATGCCACTTATGCAACTAAGGGCAGATTAGGACTGCCAAGCTGTCCTGCATTTCTCTCTTTTCCAACAAAATGTCGTGTTTTTGCTAACCATTTGAACTACTTGGTTCAGAAAAGCTTTTATGGCGGGCACTGGGTAAACTTGCATTACAGGAAGAACATTTCGCATTTGAGAATGAAAGAACGTTTGCTCCCTATGTAAAATATGTATATGTATCCACTGTTCGCGTTTCCCTTTATTATCACTGAGTCCTGGCACCCAGTCCCTCCAACATGTTTGTGTCCCTTACAGATTTAGTTGAGTCTTAATATTTGGATCAAATAATTGACATATATTTGTGTGTTTCAGTAGTTTAAAGAACTTTGTACTTTATTAGTATACTATCATATCAATGTCAATTTTTATTCTGATTTATTTTTTCTTATGTTAAGACGTTTATTGTATTAAACAAATTTAAACACAATAACTAACTCAACTACAAAATGACTGTCCGAACTTAACGATATCATAATAATATAATAAATGTGATAAAAATTAAGGCACTGACATGTGTCCATTTCTGGTGAACAGAAGGACTTGTTATTTAAAGCAAGGTTATATTTCAAAACGGGCCATGATTGATTGAGCCCTGGCAAGATCTTTGCGTAATAACATACATTCACATTATGTAGCAATGTTTATGTTGGACGCCTCAGGTGTTTGCACCCCTGTGTACAAGTACACCGTGACAGCGAGCGGCGGGGACAAGGCTGGGGACCGGTGCATGTTCCCCTTCGACTGGACAGACTACACGTATAACACGTGCGTCGAGGATAACCTGGTAGGTCACAGCAGGTTTCCTGAGTAGAACCAGTACTATGTTTATTTAAGGGAGATCTAAAGAACGCTACCACAGTAGGGGTCGAACCATTTACCTCCCGATCGCTAGGTGGACACCATATCCACTAAGCCACAGCGACCTTTTACAGATTATCAAGATGCGGCTATACGGTACCTCTTGTAATTGGGTACAGATAGATTATTTGTGTAAATTGAGGATATATGGTACATTTTGTCAAGAAAATAGCCTGTATATGTAAATAAGCGAAACAGCAGAACTGAAACAGAAACCTCACGAAAATTGTGTCTTGTTTTGGAATAAACAGCTCTTGAAATGAGCAGAATAAGAAATGGTTCTAGGGCTTTTAACGATATTATAGAGGGATACACACAACACGTATATTAATTATAACTTAAATATCATTAACATTACAAACCATTAATGTAGGTGTTACGAGTAAATGCACGAACGTTTCACGAATAGATGCATAACGTTATTCTGCCTTAAAATGAGTCATTGACACTGACTCCTCAAATCGTTCAGGTCGGCCCACCGTTCGCGTGCGCGGGAGAGTTCGCGCTTGCAGACGACGTGAAGGGCGCGCCCACGTACATCGACCTGGGCCCCTGGTCCCCCGGGCCGCGATACACCGTGGCCGCCTGGGTGAGCCCATGGAGCATTAACACTATGAGACAGGTACGTGAACCATGGTGACACAACACGCAAGGCAAAGTGCCGATTTTTTGTTTAGATACTTTGCTATTTTGAGCAATATCATTGATTTAAGCCCGATATGAAAACTAACGCACTTAACTCACGTTTACTGGCTTGTTCATTAGAGTAATGGACTATGTTAACACGGGGATGAAAGCGAAACGAAGATGGATATAGAATAATAATACATGTATATGCAATAACTGTATAAGCTTTGAAAGCTTATATTAAATATGTACTTATGTTTGAAAGACAATAGTTGTATACTTAAAAATGTATATTGTTAAGCAAGTAACACAATCTAATAAGCACATTTTGATTGATTTACATAGACAATTATAAGCATGAAACTTTATAAGGTTTGTTAAATATCTCATAAAATCTAATTTAGCAGCTGCTACAAGTATCGCAAATTCGACGCTACATGGGAATTTCAGTTGATCACGAAAATTTGACCGAATATATCCATTGCAGACCATAGTGGGAGGCGTTTCGGATTGCAACGATTTCGGGTTCAACTTCAATTCCGGCACGTTCCGGGGTTACTTGAAGCTTTCCACGGAGTGCACACGTGATCTCGATACTGGGCCCACATTGGCCACGACAGGCACGTGGTACATGGTCGCCATTACCAGCAACGCGTCGCATGCGTCAATATTTGTGAATGGCGACTTAATACATACGAATACCGTAGGTATATTATGTGTTGTGTTTTTGAGTAAAAAGTAAAACAAGTTCGTTTTCCTGTGTCCCATTCATACTAAAAGCTTCAATTAAATAACTAGTTTGATACGCACGGCATTGAAATGTTTTCTGAAGTGCAGCTTAATTAAATAAATCTACCGACGTTTTGACAGAAAATATAACAGCAGGCAGGGGCGTGACTCGGGCATAATGAAGAGGTAGGCCGAATAATTGGGGATATGTCCACCTCTCCGGAAAATTATGACTTGATAGCATGTCTCAGTTGCGTTTTTGGTGTGTATTTAGATGAAATGATCAATCCCATGTAATACATTTATAATATATCCAGAAATTAACAAATATTGTTGTATTTTTGTTTATAAAAATATCATTTGACAGGAGGTGTCATTAAACGTCTGCTTGTATTCTTATACAGTAGCATTTAAAACGAAACATCCGATATCCTGATGCATTCGGAATATTTTCGATGACATTGGCTTCTGTTAACATTTCTAAGAACAAAGCGCGTCCTAAACTTAATAGATTAAAATATAGAAGACGACGTAAACGAAATGAAATGGCTCGAGACCTCGTGATATCGAATTCAATATTCATATCGTTTTATTAAAGAGAACATTTCGTATTAATTGTTTTGACTGTATAGAACAAATGTAGACCGCGGCCTATGCGGCCTGTAGGAAGCTGCGCTCCTCGCATGGTCCAGGGCACATAAAACTACCAATGCACAAATTGAATACGTACACTATAGTTAATGATAACAGTTCTGATTTCTTATTGTATAAATAGTAATACATTGCCATATTTTTCATCCGTTTACTTTAAATTTAATTTACATTGGGAAGTGTTAAATTCGGTAATTAAAACAATCAATGAAAAATTTAAACATTAATACACAATGTTTACATTAGAGAATAATATTATTGCGATGTGCGAGTCATACATCTGACAATCCTGTTGCACACTGTAAAATTCAATCCATATCTATACGCTGCAAGTTCGCTTACATAATGCGCCCCTTTACTGAGCAGGTGCTGTTGAACCATATCCCCACCACCGCCGGGTTACGGATTGGGGCCGCCGTCTGCTGTTCAGAAGACTACTTCCGGGGTCTCATCAAGGTAACAAGGGCCGGTCGACTAGCGCTAGGTGATAGCAATGGAGCATAAAAGAATCTGGAGCACAGAAGAATCTATGCTCACAATATATATATATAGGGAGAAAGGTGTGTGAACAACCAGATACACAGACATACAGACAGACATACATATTCCCATTTGAGACTACGGCGTGTGCGCCTAGCTACGGTGCAGAACGAGGCATACATACTATGTAAACCCCGTCCCCAAAAAAAAGATGGTTCATTCACAGTTATATACCCCGTACTTTCACCGCAACACATCTCGACGTGGGAACAATGTTTTACATACACAGAATGGACAACTTTACATACATAAACACTTATTCACAAACATGAAACCATAGTTGTATCAGGGCAGGATCCGATAAGGATTCTAAACTACCCTCACACTATGTTAGAAACACCGTGGAAATCCGTTGGATCTAGAAGATACAGTGAAATTATACATATTTTTGTTTATTAACAGGGAGATAATTTTATTTCACAACAACGTTATTTCCTATTTCCGGGATCTATTAATAGATACTCGTTCACAGTCGATAATTTATATATAGGGAGAAAGGTGTGTGAACAACCAGATACACAGACATACAGACAGACATACAGACAGACATACATATTCCCATTTGAGACTACGGCGTGTGCGCCTAGCTACGGTGCAGAACGAGGCATACATACTATGAAATCCCCATCCCCAAAAANCCACCAAGTGCACACGTGATCTCGATACTGGACCAGCATTGGCCACGACTGGCACGTGGTACATGGTCGCCATTACCAGCAACGCGTCGCATGCGTCGATATTTCTGAATGGCGATTTAAAAGATATAAGTACGGTAGGTATATTATGTGTTGTGTTTTTGAGTTATTTGTAAAAAAAGTTCGTTTTCCTGTGTCCCATTTATACTTAAAGCTTCAATTAAATAAAAAGTTTGATACGCACGGCAATGAAATGTCGTCGTAAGTGCAGCTTAATTGAGTCGTGTTCTGAAAAAACTGGGCATAATGCATGTGCGTAAAGTGTCGTCCCAGATTAGCCTGTGCAGTCCGCACAGGCTAATATGGGACGACAATTTCCGCTTTTACGACATTTTTCGTTTTAATAAAGTCTCTTCTTAGCAAGAATCCAATTTAGGCGGAAAGTGTCTTCCCTGATTAGCCTGTGCGGACTGCACAAGCTAATCTGGGACGACACATTACGCACATGCATTATGCCCAGTTTTCTCAGAACGCGACTTAATTAAATAGATCTACAGACGTTTTGAAAGAAAATAATACGCATGCAGGGACGTGGCTCGGGCATAATAAAGGTGTAGGCCAAATAATTGGGGATATGTCCACCTCGCCGGAAAATTATTTGGTGGTAGCATGTCTCAGTTGCATTTTTGGTATATATTTAGATGAAATGATCAATCCCATGTAATACATATATAATATATCAATAAATTAACAAATATTGATGTATTTTTGTTTATAATAATATCATTTGACAGGAGGTGTCATTAAACGTCTGCTTGTTTTCGCCTACAGTAGCATTTAAAACGAAACATCCGATATCCTGATACATTCGGAATATTATCGATGACATAGGCTTCTGTAAACATTTTTAACAACAAAGCGCGTCCTAAACTTAATCGTTTAAAATGTGTAGAAGACGACGTTAACGAAATGAAAGGGCTCAAGCTCTCGAGATATAGAATTCAAAATTCATATCGTTATATAATGGAGAACATTTGAAATTTATAGTTTTGACTTTCTAGAAAAAGTGTAGACCGCGGTCAACGCGGCCTGTAGGAAGCTACGCCCCTCGCACGGCCCAGGACACTTAAAACTACCAAAGATCTATCAATATGCAATGTATATTGATAGATCTTTGAAACTACCAATGAACAAATAGAATACGAACACTATGATTAATGCTAACAGGTCTGATTTCTTATTGTATAAATAGTAATACATTGCCTTATTTTTTCATTCGTTTAATTTTAATTTAATTTACATTGGGACGTTTTAAATTCGGTCATTAAAACTATAAATGAAAAATTTAAATATTAATAAACAATTTTTACATTAGAGAATACAAATATTGCGATGTGTGAGCCATACATCTGACAATCCTGTTGCACACTGTAAAATTCAATCCTTATCAATACGCTGCAAGTTCGCTAATATGAAGCAATACGGCGCCTCTTTACTGAGCAGGTGCTGCTGAACCATATCCCCACCACCGCCGGGTTCTGGATAGGGGCCGCCNATGGACAACTTTACATACATAAACACTTATTCACAAACATTAAACCATAGTTGTTTATATAATATAATATATATAATTACTGTGAATATGTATTATAGACAACATTACTAAGCGGTTTTAGTATGAACAATGCTCGAAATGGAACGTATTAAAGATCTTATTGTCCGAATCTACCAACTGGATTTAACGGTTTAAATGGTGCATGTCACAGTTATAGCGAATATGGTCCGGAGGCTAATCCGGTCATTTTGTAATTATAAATATTTGTTGAGCGTTTTTAAAATTCTGTAGAATATTATTTTATCTTAATTAATATTCCTTCGTAAAACATCTTACGTGTTATTTCGACTGTCGCAAATATTTTCTTGGTATTATACCTGGTAATTAACACCGTATAATTATTATGTATTTTCTGTTAAAGTATCCCATTATACAACATGTAAGAGTATCCCATTAAGCAGCTTGTCTAAGTATCCCATTATGCAGCATGTTAACATATCCAATTATTGAGCATAATAAAGAATCCAATTATCCAGCATGTTAAAGTATCCCATTATTCAGCATGTTAAAGTTTCCCATTAAGCAGCATGTTTAAATGTCCCATTATGCAGCATGTTAACGTATCCCATTATACAGCATGTTAAAGTATCCCATTATACTGCTTGTTTAAGTATCCTATTATAAAGCATGTTATAGAATCCAATTATACAACTTGTTAAAGTATCCCATTATACTGCATGTTAAAGTATCCCATTATACAGCATGTTACAATATCCCATTATGCAGCATGTTACAGTATCCCATTATACTGTATGTTAAGTATCCCATTATACTTCATGTTTAAGTATCCCATTATACAGCATGTTAAAGTATCCCATTATGTAGCATGTTACAGTATCCCATTAAGCAGTATATTAAAGTATCCCATTATACAGCATGTCAAAGTATCCCATTATACAGCATGTTACAATATCCCATTATGCAGCATGTTCCAGTATTCCATTATACTGTATGTTAAGTATCTCATTATACAGCATGTTAAAGTATCCAATAATGCAGCATGTTACAGTAGCCCATTAAGCAGCATGTTACAGAATCCCATTATACAACTTGTTAAAGTATCCCATCATACAGCATTATACAGCATGTTACAGTATCCCATTAAGCAGCATGTTAAAGAATCTCAGTTTACAACATGTTAAAGTATCCCACCATACAGCATGTTAAATTATCCCATTATACAACATGATAAAGCATCCCATAATACAGCATTTTACAGTATCCCATTATGCAGCATGTTAAGGAATCAAATTAATATATAACATGTTAAAGTATCCCATTATACACAATGTAAAATTATCCCATAATACAGCATGTTACAGTATTCCATTATACAGCATATTAAAGAATCCAAATATACATCATGTTAAATAATCCCATTATACATTATGTTAAAGTATCCCATAATACAGCATGTTACAGTATCCCATTAAGCAGAATGTTAAAGAATCCCATTATACAACATGTTAACATATCCCATCATACAGCATGTTAAATTATCCCATAATACAGCATGTTTAATTATTTCATAATACAGCATGTTACAGTATCCCATTATGCAGCATGTTAACGAATCCAGTTATACAACATGTTAAAGTATCCCATTATACAGCATGTTAAATTATTCCATAATACAGTATGTTCCAGTATCCCATTAAGCAGCATGTTACAGAATCCCATTATACAACATGTTTAAGTATACAATCATACAGCATGTTAAAATATCCCATTATACAGCATGTTTAAGTATCCCATAATACAGCATGTTAAAGTATCTCATTATGCAGCATGTTAAAGTATCTCATTATATATCATGTTAAATTATCCCATAATACAGCATGTTACAGTATCCCATTATACAGCATGTTAAAGAATACCAATATACATCATGTTAAAGTATCCCATTATACAACATCTTAAAGTATCTCATTTAACAGCATGTAAAAAAATCCCATTATACAACATGTTAAAGTATCCCATCATATAGCATGTTAAATTATCTCATTATACTTTTCTTGAAGTATTCCATAATACAGCATGTTACAGTATCCCATTATACAGCATGTTAAAGAATCCCATTATACAACATGCTAAAGTATCCCATTATACAGCAGTTTACAGTATCCCATTATACAATATGTTAAAGAACCCCATTATACAACATCTTAAAGTATCCCATTATGCAGCATGTTAAAGAATTCCATTATACAACATGTTAAGGTATCACATTATACATCATGTTAAAGAATTTCATTATACAACATGTTAAAGTATCCCAAAATACAGCATGTTAAATTATTCCATTATACAGCTTGTTAAAGTATCACATTATACACCATGTTACTGTATCCCATCATACAGCATGTTAAAGTATTCCATTATACAGCATGTTAAAGTATCTCATTATACAGCGTGATGAAATATCCCATTATGCAGAATGTTTAAGTATTCCATTATGCAACATGTTAAAGTATATCATTATACAGCATGTTAAAGTATCCCATTATACAGCATGATGAAGTATCCCATTATACGTCATGATAAAGTATTCCATTATGCAGCATGTTTAAGTATCCCATTACGCAGTATGTTAAAGTATCCCATTATACAGCGTGTTTAAGTATCCCATTATGCAGCATGTTTAAATATTTCAGTATGCAGCATGTTAAAGTATCCCATTATACAGCATGTTTAAATATCCCATAATGCAGCATGTTTAGTTATCACATTATGCATGATGTTAAAGTATCCCATTAAACAGCATGTTAAGTATAATATTATACAGCATGTTACAGTATCCCATTATGCAGAATGTTCAAGTATCCTATTATGCAGAATGTTAAAGTATCCCATTATACTTTATGTACAGTATCCCAGTATACAGCATGTTAAAGTATCCCATTATACAACATGTTAAAATATTCCATTATACAACATGTTAAAGTATCCCATTATACAGCATGTTAAAGTATCCCATTATGCAAAATGTTAAAGTATCCCATTATACTGCATGTAAAGTATCCCATTATACAGCATGTTAAATTAGTCCATTTTACATCATGATAAAGTATCCCATTATACTGCATGTAAAGTATCCCATTATACAACATGTAAAGTATCCCATCATACAGCATGTTAAAGTATCTCATTATACTGCATGTAAAGTATCCCATTATACAGCATTTTAAAGTATCCCATTATACAGCATGTTAAAGTATCCCATTATACAGCATGTTAAAATATCCCATTATACTGCATGTTTAAGTATCCCATTATGGAGAATGTTAAAGAATCCCATTATACTGCATGTAAAGTATCCCATTATACAGCATGTTAAATAAGTCCATTTTACATCATGATAAAGTATCCCATTATACTGCATGTAAAGTATCCCATTATACAACATGTAAAGTATCCCATCATACAGCATGTTAAAGTATCTCATTATACTGCATGTAAAGTATCCCATTATACAGCATTTTAAAGTATCCCATTATACAGCATGTTAAAGTATCCCATTATACAGCATGTTAAAATATCCCATTATACTGCATGTTTAAGTATCCCATTATGGAGAATGTTAAAGAATCCCATTATACTGCATGTAAAGTATCCCATTATACAGCATGTTAAATAAGTCCATTTTACATCATGATAAAGTATCCCATTATACTGCATGTAAAGTATCCCATTATACAACATGTAAAGTATCCCATCATACAGCATGTTAAAGTATCTCATTATACTGCATGTAAAGTATCCCATTATACAGAATGTTAAAGTATCCCATTATACTACATGTAAAGTATCCCATTATACAGCATGTTAAAGTATCCCATTATACTGCTTGTTTTCCGCGCTTGCAGACTGTCAAGGTATGGAACCACGATCTGTCAGCAGAGGATATTAACAAGTCCATGTACAACACTGGAATGGCCAACTCTACCGTAAGTTTAACTCTCGTTGTATATATGGCAATGTTCTTGTGCCGTGTTCGAAAATTGTATGAATGTTTTTCCAGCTTTTATTAATTTCCCGGACTCCATCTTTGCTATATCGACACTATACAAAAATGAGTACAAATCATTACTGACGTCATGACAAAGTATTCATATCCTCGCCTCCTTTAATAAGTCAAGATCTCCAATAAAGTTTAACAATGTACGAATTTCTTCGATATCTAAGATTTTTGAAAGGTAGAATCATCAGTAGTAAACTCTTTCTATATTGCTGGAGTGCGTGAAAAACAAGTAAATAACGTTCAAACGTCAATTACGAAACGCATACAACAACAGCTCGTCATGTCTTACTGATATTGCCGTGGCGTTGTGGATATGGTTTTCGCCCGGCGATTTGGAGGTCACAGACTCGACCCCCACTTTAGAAGCGTTTTCTCATGCAAATACACCAAGCACTGGGTCTAGTATCACGAACATACTTAAGTCAATATTCTGACTCAACTTTAAGTTTTTTTTATCATTTTTTGAGATGAGTTTGACCATAGTGCTAATCTTGGTGTTCACAGAAGTTGTTTATGTTTTGAGTCTGACTCTACCTTGAGTTTAAGGAAGACTTTGTCTTCATACTTAGCTGATATGAAGCTCAAATCTCATTTTTTCTTAGTTGATCTAAAAAACATAAGAATGTTCATGATACTGGGTACTGGTTCGACACTGTCTCAAAGAGTCTTAGTCTTGCGATGAACTCGTGCTATACATGATTACAATTTAATGACCGGATATGGTGCCGGTTTCAGTACGAGGCTATGTACAATGGTCTGGTGGGGCACTGGGAGCTCGGGGACACTGTAATGCCTCCCTGCACGGGGGACGGAGTCGTCGACCACAGGGGCGTCGACTGGGTCCTCAAGGATCATGACATCATTTCCGGTGAATCACAAATGGACTTTACGACATATAATTAATTACCATTAAATTAAATTATTTATTTACTTATACCGTTATCTTATATTGAGGTCAAATCAATAACACGCCTTTAATCAAAACACACATGATCAATACGGGAAAGAGAAAAGCAATTATTTGCAGAAATAGTAATTTTAACCTTTTACCGTTAATACACTAGGCATCCACTGTAACATAAGCAGATTTGTCGTGCCCGAGGGTGTGACGGTAGTCGTGGCGAGGTATAACGGTACAGGAGGCTCGTTGGACGTCACCGCTCTGGTAAGGGACGCGGCAGGGGCGTATTTAAATTACTTACTTTTATGAATATACATATGCTTGTATTGCGCGGAATTGTAAGTTAAATAGCCTTTCTAATATGTAGTTTACAATGGCCTTTACGCTTTATTTACAAATTTGCACCTAATACAGCATTTTTATCAATTGCAGGTTAAACTAAGTATATTTACAAAAATCATTTACTTCAGCTTACTGTACAGAATAACATTCCGTGAATTATACATTTAATGACTATATGGCGGAAAAATCTGTGAAATGTAATTGATTGTAATTGCTTAATTTAGTAACATAAATGAAACATGTGCGTCTGATATTATTTGGCGGCAATAACATAAGTTAGTCATACATCAGATTAAACGTTCTTGAAAAATATTGTTCGTACACTATTTGGAAAACAAAATTATGTGCAATATCCCGTTGCTAGGAGGCACAAATCGACGGTTATATTGACGCCGTGGGAGCGGGCTACAGGGGTGGTGTGACGTCACAGACACCCGGCGAAGGCGGGGTACAAGGGGAAACCTATATAGGTAGTCGAGAGAATTATAGAGTTAATGTATTAAGGGGACTTATCCACATATGTTACGACATGGCTTGAAACATCTTGACGTTAATGTATAATCTAGCATCTTGAATTGCAAATAACTTTAACAGCCTCTGCTATTGCTAGTACAATACTAAGTTACTCTGTCTGTATCTTGAGTTTTATTTCTGGATAAAAATACATATTAAACATTGTATACAGTGTTTGCTTGACTGACACACTTTTGGACATTTTACTAGCAGTTATCAGCATTTCGACATCAACGCAAAAAGCCCATCTAATCAGTATAGTACAGCCGTGCTTATCCCTTGTATGTTCGTTTGGTAGTGTCATTCACATATTTATATATGTTTGGTACGCGATTTTAAAAGGAGTATAAATAAGGTAAGCTAAGTTTGGACCCCAGTGATTCCTTAAAGTACAAGCACAATGAAGAATTAGATCTTCAAAGTGGTCTTATATGCAATAAGTACATTACATGTATAATTAAAAAGTTAAAGCTTTTCACTTTAACATTACGCCGAGTGGTAATATGAAAACCATACTTTGTTGCCGCATATCTGCCATGTATGAGTGTTTTCTCCAGGTCCGGGTTCTCAGAACATGCAGGAGAACAGAGGCGGGGGCGGTGGAGGTATAGGCGGCAATCACATGACCGACGGCAACGGTCGCTCCGGGGCTGGCGGCGGATACGGTACACCCGGGTGAGTAGCAAGATCCTTTCGTCGAGTAGTTTAAACCCGTTTACTGTATACATGTACAATGGAATGAAACATGGCGCAAATGTATTACCATGCGAGTGTTTTTTTGCCAAAGAATGCGATATTGTGATAATCAGCTAACTGATTTTACCAAGTCCGGTATAACTGCAATCGCCGAGATTTTTCTCATTATTATTCAAACAATCGAATGGTGGAATTTTTGGAGGTTTGTAAATACAAATCAACATTCCCACGTTTTCTCTCATGTGGACAGGGCCAATGGCGTCAAGTCTGCGGTTGACAAGACGGGTTTAGGGGCCGGCGGCGTCATGTACGGTGACCCGGATATCAGCGTCCTGTACATGGGGTCCGGGGGAGGCAGCGGCGGCAACGCCAAGGATCGGTCAGTAAACCCTGTCGGTAGGTGTCGCTTTAATTAATTAAGTATAGCTCTTTTTTTATTAATTATTAATAAATTAATTAATTGTATTTATTAATATGATCATCATCATCACCATAACCGTCATTCATTCATAAAAAAGTTATAATAATATTATCCTTATCATATCATTATAATTATTATTGCTGTAATACATAGCAGTTATTAATTTTACATAGACATACTAAATTCTCTCTTGAACAGGTGGGCGTGGTGGAAATGGGGGCGGGGCGGTGCGAATATACGCCGAGCGCTCGATTATTGTGACCGGGGTCATTTCTGTGGCGGGCGCAGCGGGCAATGGAGATACACCCAAAGGCGTGGGGTGAGGTTTCAATGTATTGCTGACTGCTTTATTTAATGCTAGAATATCGAATCGTTTCTAGGTTTGAGATTTAAAACGATCGTTGTCGTATAGGGCCTGGATACTGTCAATGAATCTTTTAATTTGTGTATTTTAAAGTAATATTAATGTTGTCCATGCATATCTACTGATATAAATGACATATTTAAATATTTGTTTACACGATTGTGTTTGAAATGATGTACGAAAGCGCATTATATATTATATACCTTTAGTGGCATGAGTTGCCCTTCACTACTTCTTGTGTATTTATTTGTTAATCGGAATGTGTTTGGAACTTCGTGCAAAAGAGTCTGATCCGTTGAATGCCGTATACCATTACACATCATTTTGTCACTATTAGATGCATAAATTGCCCGGATGCCTGTGACCTTACCAGCCCGGTCAAGTTCTTTTCACCGGAATTTTGTCAGGCGCCCCGGGGCTGTAGGGGTGGCTTTTTTGACGTTGTTTTTGTTATAAATTTAAAGTGTTAATTGACGTCGTGCGTTATAACTCAAAGAAAAACAGCGTCAAAAGACGTCATTTGGTGCGCTATGACTTTAAAAGAAAATCCCCCAATCTTTTAAAAAGATATATTTTTTAATTGTTTTAAAACTTTCCCGCATAGATAGTAAAATCCCGACTCGAACGATTCCCCAATACATCCGTTTTAACCCGACTATATTACTGCATACTTGCTTCTTTTGAAGTTTCTGCTCATTACCAGATAAACCAGTTTATTCCTTTTTTAAAAGCACTTTCTGGTAAATATTTGCGATAAAAGCTCTCAATACTTTCTTTAACACAAACCTTGCCATTTTTCTATAGTATCAAATGAATTATCCAATATTGATTTTCTAATTCAACGACGCTCTTTAGACGGGCCTTAGTTAGGTAAAGCGACATAGGATCGTAAATCGGCTTTCAAAATTTTCGGCGAAGTCGATATCACTAGAATACACTGCTCGGAAAATTTCAGGTGCCGCACGGACTCTAATTTCGAAATTCAAGCGCCCCGCTGGGGGACCGTTAAATTGCCTGTGGAAACCATTAAGGTCCGTTGCCTTGGTAACAGCACGACGGCCTGCTGGTACATATCCGGCCCGGGGGGTGGGGGCAGTGGCGGCACCATATATCTCTCCTCCAAACTGGTGAACGTTGGTAGGTAAATGTTATACGCATAACAAATCTCAATTCTGAAGATTCGTTCAACAGCTAACGATAACCTTGTAAGGAAATGTATAATGATTAAATTCACTGATATGTTTCAAATTCAATAGTGCACTACTGTTATAAACTACAAGTGGTCGCTTATGGATATGGTACCCGTCTGGCGATCAGGACGTTCTGGGTTCGATCACACACTGGGAGCGTTCTCCGAATCTTCCTTATAGACACAAAATACTTTATCGCCCCAGAAAACGGATTTGAAAATATCGCAATAAGCCTTAGGCTTTCGGTGCACTTGAGCGTAAATGAAAGGTTTTACACTTACATAATGATGAAGATTGGCATAATTAATGTTTCTGTATTACCGTTCTCTAGGTTTCCAGAAGCTGTGGGCCATGGGCGGTACAGGCGGTAGAGGGGGTGGCAGCTGTGGCGGCAACGGGGGCCTGGGGCGTATCCGGGTGGACTCGGTTATCTTCAAGGGCGTCGTCAGCGACAACCACGCGGCGTTGAAATTAAGCACGAGCCAATCGCAGTTTATTGTGAGTGAAACGTGTGTGTGTGTATGAGGTCCTTCCGCGACTGTGGCTGCATTATGGGAGGATCCGGAGTGAGCGCCAACGTCGTGTAGTAACGTAGACGTGTAGTTACGTAGATTTTTTTTATCGAGTTTCTCTGGGATACTCTTGTTTGTCAATCGCCCCCAAAAGACTTGGTAGTGTTGTGCCGGGGGATAATACGAGATTCACGTTTTATTTTATAGGTGACCTTAGATTTGTACAGTTCCCAGTGTAAAACCCATATCTCACTGCACCAAGGTGCAATATCGAATGCGAAAGACAAGTTTAAGGCTAATATTTTGCTGAGGAATGGGAATCGAACCTGTGACCCCTGTGGTATGGTACATCGCTCTATAAATAAAATAGCAATCATCGGTGTAACCCATGCTAAGTTAAATGCTCACTTCTTGATATGATCATTTGAATACTTGAAGCGTGCGCATATTCGATAATGTTTTATAGTAAATGGAGATGTTCGTGTCCAACACACATACTAATCAGTTCCAGTCGTGTGAAAACGCATTTCGCTCACTTTATGGCCAGGGTCGCATGTTCTTAATCAATATATTAAGAAATTTATAATAAAGCTTTAACACATAATACACTCAGTATTATATTACTGATCCCACTGTAAATATGTTACTCTATGCCCTCGTTTATCACACATATGAGTCGCGCTCCGGCAAAACGAGGCTTAATGCATGTGCGCAAAGTATATGTGCAGATTAGCCTGGTCAATCCGCACAGGCTAATATGTGACTACACTTTCCGCATAGACTGGATTTTTGAAGAGACTTCCTTTAAACGAAAAATCTCATAACAGTGGAAAGTGTCGTCTCTGATTAGCCTGTGCGGACTGCACAGGCTAATACGGGACGACATTTTAAGCACATGCATAAAGTCTAAAAGCGCGACGCAATAATCTCTTTCTCAGGATCTCAGTCAGCACGGCCAGAAGCAGATCAACTACATGAACACCGAGTTTGGGAACGAGGTGTACCGGGGCTGCTTCTTCGACAACAGCAACAACCGCACCCTCGCTGTTGCCATCCCGTCCACTACGGTCACTCTGGGAAAGATGACTCCGGACTTCTGTAAACAAATGTGCAGGTAAGAATATAGGACATGTCCGAATATACAAATCGATTGAGATGTTTATGCTAGTTCCCGGAAGTGCATCAAGAACTTTTAGAAATAAAATACAATTAGGTAATCAATGAGTTATACAACAGAGGGCCACGAGTCTTTCACACCGGATTGTTCGTTGTTCTTTAATTACATGTACGCACCTATTGATTTGCAAATGTCTGCCCGTCGATCGATAACGGCTCGTTTATTTCTGATCCGATTCGCACCAAACTTTTTGAACTATTTATGCTATATTGATATCATCCAAATCGCCCCAAATATTAAATGTTGTGCTATATGGATATGTAGTCAGTATTTTCATGTACCACTGTTCAAGCAACAATTAATGATTATCATGGTTAAGCTACAAACCATTGATATTTGTCGCCTTAAATAATGTCTATGTATATGATTATCGTTCTGGGAAAACTGGCCTTTATGTATGTGAGTTAAGTGTCGCCCCAGATAATCAGGGACGACACTATCCGCTATTATGGTATTTTTCGTTTAACGAAAGTCTCTTCTAATCGAAAATACACTTAAGGCGGAAAGTCTCGTCCATGATTAGCCTCTGCGGACTGCAAAATCTAATCTGGAACGACACTTTTCGCACATGCATTTGGCCCAGTTTTCCTAGAACGAGGCCAATGTAATATCATTCATGCTATATGCAGGCAACGTATCTACATGTTCTCCGGGACGGTGGAAGGGCGGCTCTGTTTCTGTGACAATCACCTCGACATGAGCCGGAAGGCAGCCGACGGGTACGTAGCTTCTCCACATCTGTGTAATCGCTTGTTCTCATGTGAGCAAACTCCAGGTCAGAGGAGTGAACCCAGGCGGTATTCCTCATGAGCCGCGCTCTCGCAAAACGGGTTTAATGCATGTGCGTAAAGTGTTGTCCCAGATTATCCTTTGCAGTCCGCCCAGTCTAATCCGGGACGACATTTTTCGCCTTTCTCGTTTAGAAGGGACTTCATTTAAAAAAAAAATCAATGAAAGAGGAAAGTGCCTTCCCTGATTAGCGAGTGCGGACTTATCTGGGACGACACTTTACACATTCGCATTAAGCCCAGTTTTGACATAGCGCGACCGACTCATCTGTGGGCTTCAGGTTGCCCTGAGTCCATTAAAATTCCACTCCCCTAAAACATTGCGTTGAGGCTGTCAGTTTTTTTTTTTTTTTTTTTTTTTTTT
>VMBQ01004811.1:12303-24512 GCA_007657795.1 Dreissena rostriformis
AAATTTTGGCTATTGCTATAAGCAACACTGTTTTTTTATGGGTAAACTTTATTTTACGAAATAATTTACGAAATATTCGTTGATTTTGAATATTAATGGGGCTTTAAAAGGATCTGTCTGGTAATGATGTTTACGCATTAAAACGCAAAACTCATGAATTGATCGTGATGATATAACTATTTTGGTAAATTTACATTAGCAACACGGTAATTAACATGGACCGAAGTATGGTGCAACGTAGCAATAAAACGAAACGTACACATAATGTTTAATATATGTTGTAACAAGATTTATTATCGAATCCCGGATAAATACAGGTTCATGCAATTGCAGTGCACGTTTTGAAGCAATAAAACGAAACTTAAACATGCTTTTTTTACATAATTTCACGAAATTAATTATCGAGTCCCGGATGTTTAAAGTTTTAAGCAATGAAAGTGTGCGTTTTGCAACACTGCGTTTTTCAAGATAGATTCTATATTTGAAAGATGAAATGAGTTAAATACACATAAAATTATTCTTTGGAACGAAATCACTTGCATTGAACATCAAATTAACTGCAGTTTGAATTTTAGTAGCTAATATGAATTTAATGTTCATGCATTACATATTGGGGACTTCAAATGATAACTACATTCGTTTCAAGTTACCGAATTAATACACGTACCATCACTTAAATTATGTATCATTTAAGCTTTATTTAATTTAATTCTTGCATGTGATACGTCTACTTATTGTTTTGTTCATTTAGCTTACCGTACCTTATATATAATGAGGAGTACAGAAAACAGAACATTGTTTAAGTTTTGGAAATTCTGATTGTTTCTCGCGATTGGTTCACCTAAAATCTTAAATGCAGTCTAACAGAGCTGTCTACGCATAAAATAATGTTGCACTCGAGTAGTAGAAGTGGAATGTTAATAGGGGGCCATAAAGGGATAGCGATGGTTAATGTTAGCCAGACAGAGTTTGAATAGCGAATTGTATTGTGAACTTATAAAACGTTTAACGAATATCGGCACAAATTGTCTCATATCGGGACGCCGCGACAATCACCCAAATCGCGGTCCCGTCGAGATCTTGCATGTATATTTTAATTCCGTTAACCATATATCAAATCAATAATTACATAATTAGAATTCAGTTTCACAAATTTTAACCAATTAAATCGTCGTGGTTCTTTATTCCAGAAAAAAAAGCGAAACCAAAAACATAAATATTATCGATGGAAAGTAATCCAAATCAATTAGAAGTATTGAAGTAAATTAGAATTATGGTAATGTGTTTTCCTGAAATGTCTTACATCTTATGAAACTAAACAGTATTTATTTAAAACGAAGAGCATAATAATCAATGATCTTTAAAAAAAAAATATTACTCTATCCAGTTTTTCAAAGCTGCACATAAAAAACGATTTATAGTGGCAATCAGAAAAGTAATTTGCTCCGGACGGTCATAAGTTCGGACATTTCAATATAAGGTTTAAAAATCGAATATTCGAATATATTCGAATAATGACAAACGAATATTCGAATTTCATTTCCAGTATCTGTTCCCATCCCTAATTCTTTTGCTTAGAAGATATATGATTAAAATCTGGGTAATGATCTTTTGCCATATTAATTGAATTAATATAACATTTCAACAATTTGAAATGCAGAATTAACGTCCTGACAATACGAGTATTATTCTATTTGTCGTCTGTCGGCAGACGTCTTTTGCTCTCTTTAATAATATTGTTCATCTGATCCAGTCAAATGTCTGAAAGATGTTTGCCAGCATAACATCTAGTTCGTGTGATCATCAGCCAAACTGCCCTAAGAATTATGTACCGTAATATTTCATTAAAAACTTACTATTGTATTGTTTTAGTATCCGCGGTATCTCACAAAATAAGTTATGTTATCCATAATACAGTATTGAGGATACTTTTGTTGTTTTAATAAACGTTCGCCGTTAAGGATCACAAAAGTATCATATAATACATTAGATAAATTCATACTCCAAAATGAAGTTTAGTAACGGACTGCGGTATATTACAGCTTTGTCTCNTAAGGAATTTTTCGTTTAAATAATGTCTCTGCTTAGCGAAAATCCAGTTTAGGCGTTAAGTGTCGTCCCTGATTAGCCCGTGCGGACTGCACAGGCTAATCTGGGACGACACTCTACGCACAAGCATTATGCCCAGTTTTCTCCGAACACGACTCATATATTCAAGGGCACATAACTCAGGAATGTGGCACATGAAAGTGTTTTGCACATACATGTATCCAGTTACTTGTGATGACATGCTAAAGATATTCATGTGATATTCAAGGAAATAACAACGCAAAATTGCCACCATAAAATTTATTTGACAATGTTAAAATCAAATAACGTTTCAAACTAAATGAAATAACAACTAAAAGATTCCAGTTGGTTAGTAAAAACAAAATATCCTTCGCATCAAGCGACATTAAAAGTTAAACTTATAACATTGAAACTTTTACCCTTTCTGAACAAACACCAAAAACAATGTGAAATATCTTTCTACATCTGGTAACCCAAACCATCAGATTGGAAAAACATACCAGACAGGCTATAAGAAAAAGATCTAAATTATTCAAAACTATCTGACTATTACAGAAATATTAATTTTCAACAACCTGTCTAGCAGTTTTTTCCCCATCAACTTAAGAAACGTACAAAGGTACATTTCAACAACGAACGTTCTGTTTAACTATACAAATTCCGTTGTTCCATATGTTCAAACAATTGAGTGGCTTATATATTCCAACGGATTTTGATCTTGAAACGAGTTTACAATAATACAATCCTTAACTCATAATATTCGCTCTACCGAATCAGTCCATGATTGAGGGTAAATCTATGTGTCAGGGGTGTGATTTAGGAACAACCTCATGTGAGGAAAATGCCTAACCCCCCATAGATGATTCAATAAAACTCTTCATTTGTACATAGATACAGGAAAGTTTATAACTATTTGTAAAATAAGTTTGGCATTTAAAGGGAGGAAATCAGCTGAAAGGAGGAGGAATCACACCCCTGTGTGTTTGTGTTTGTCATGAATAAACTATAACAAATCAACCCTCTGACATTATATAGCCAATAGAAAGCTACATCAAAGAATCTTGGCAAGCCTACGCCACGATTTATACCACAAATCGCCAAATGTTCAACACTTTCGCTCCCTGAGCCGGGATTCACCATGTGCAATATAACGATGGCACAAATGAATGTTCTGTCTCCCAACTGCTCGATCAGCTTATTCATCCATCACTCTTTCTCCCTATCCAATATCTCCTTCGAATGTATACAGATAAAAATTCTCACTATTTATACACTCGATACGATAAAATTCTGGTGATTTCTCCTTATAAAATTATATGCTGTCATATGTGCACACGAGACCATTGGATTTGAGTACATGCTGCATTTTTTTGTTACATCTTGTTATTTACACATGCTCTTCCGTATGAATATCTACACATGATGATGATCAACTGTACAGCTTGTGAATCAAGACCTTTAAAGTAGCACATATGTGTCGCGTTTTGAGAAAACTGGACAAAATGCATGTGCGTAAAGTGTCTTCCCAGATTAGCCCTGTGCAGTCCGCACAGGCTTATCCGGGACGACATTTTTCGCCTAAACTGGATTTTCGCTAAGAGAGACATCATTTAAACGAAAAAATCCATAAAAGCGGAAATTGTTGTCCCTGATTAGCCTGTGCGGACTGCACAGGCTAATCTGGGATGACAATTTACGCACAAGCATTATGCCCAGTTTTCTCAGAACACGACACATATTATAATTGTTAATTGGCAACCATACACTTGCCCGCTGGTATACAGGAATTCTATTTACTATACAAGTATACACACACATTCTGTAAAATCATCCCATATGAGCCGGGCTGTGGAAAAACTGGGCTTAATGCATCTGTATAAAGTATCGTCCCAGATAAGCCTGTGCAGTCCGAACAGAATAATCAGAGAAGTAACTTTAACTTTTATGAAAATTGATGAATTTATGAAATCCAGTTTAGGCGGAAAGTGTTGTCCATGATAAGCCTGTGCAGACTGCACAGGCTAATCTGGAGCGACACTTTAGGCACATGCACTAAGCCCGTGTTTCCCAGAGTGCTGCTTATATATGTGTACCAAATTTCCATACAAAAAGGAATAACTATTTTCTCATACTGCAGGGTAAACATAATTTCTTAGCTGCTCTAGAAAACAAGCAGATGTCAAAAATTAGTTTGGTATGAAAATTGAATACACTTAAATTGGTATGATTTTACAGTCTGTGAAATTATACATGAATATGAATGTTACATAGTCCTTATATGTACATTACAAACTGCATACAACATAAAATTAAGTATCAACAAGTACTTAATCAATGTTATAATACATAAACATGGGTGGTTATCTATGTACAAAAGGTTATTTGCTTAAATTTTAATGTTGCTTAAACAATAAACGAACAAAACATGTTTTCCTAGACAATTTAAGTTACTCCTTCAAAAAATAAATAAATCTTTCTTAGAAAACGAACGTAACAATAAACTAAATATTTGAAAACACAAAACAATAAACTAAATATTTGAAAACACATATTGTCCATATATTTGTACTAATTCAAAGACTAAAAAATGTGAATTTTATCCAAAAATTTAGAGAACCAGTAACAAAAGTGAAGTAACCATAACATACAGAGAATAATGGCACATTACGATTGAAATGCGTGTGAATGTTGTACCAGGTGTTAATTGTGTCGTGTTCTGAGAAAACTGGGCATAATGCATGTGCGTGAAGTGTCATCCCAGATGAGCCTGTGCAGTCAGGGACGACACTTTACGGTTTTATGACATTTTTCGTTTAAATGAAGTCTCTTCTTAGCAAAAATCCAATTTAGGTGGAAAGTTTGCAGACTGCACAGGCTAATCTGGGACGACACTTTATGCACATTCATGATGCCCAGTTTTCTCAGAAGGCGACTCAAATGACGCATCTAGTTTGTTAGTAGCAGCAATTTGAGTTTGCCCACAGAAGTATAGACCAGAACAAATGGCAAAAGTTGCAAATGATAGTGTGGTAAATAAAAGCAAAGCATTTGAATTGAATTCTACTAGCAAATAAAAAAGGAAATGTTGTGCTTACTATAAAGAAAACTTAGGTATAACAATAACAATAAATATTATATTGCAAAACAAACAAAACTTAAAATTCAGGCTTCCATTCCTTTCATACTGGTCCTTGCTTATGAAATAATCAGTAAACTGTACAATAAACACGAATCTCGCTCTGTCAAAAGGGGGTTAAATGCATATGCGTAACGTGTTGTCCCAGATAAGCCTGTGCAGTACGCACAGGCTAATCAGGGACCAGGGGTGTGATTATCAAAACATTAAAAAAAAAGAGGAAATAGCCCCTACCCCTCCCAGGGTTTAACAAAGTATTGCATTTCCAAACAGATCCAGCAGAATCCGTCACATTTTGTTTACGCAATTTTATTATAAAAAAGAGGAAATCAGCTGAAAAGAGGAACAATCACACCCCTGGGGACGACACTTTCCGTTTTAATTGTATTTTCCTTTTAAAGGAAGACTCTTCTTGACAAAAATCCAGTTAAGGCGGAAAGCGTCATCCCTGATCAGCCTGTGCGTACTGCACAGGCTAATCTGGGATGACACTTTACGCACATGCATTAAACTCCCTTTTTACAGAGTGAGACTCATATGTTCTTCTCAGATCGAAAATCCTAGCATGAGATTTAAAATGTCAACTGAAATCAACTTACTAGCAAAATAAATCCTACTACAGGTTACATTTCAGACATATGTTACCGTTAACAATCAACAAATATAGTCAACATTGCAAAAACAACAAATATGATGAAAAATTCTTTCAAATGTGTTAACGTCATTTTCACACTTATTTAGTGTTGGTTACGGACAAACATTCATCCAGTGTTGATCTGTGAAAAAATGAATACATTTAATAACCGTTTATACACTTCACTCTCTCAACCAAAACAAATAAAACAAAGAAACATTTTTTCGGTACATTTAAATAAATTTATATACTTTTTGTTCATTTTTTTTCTTGAAATTGTAATCCTTTTTTTTCTGGGATATGACAACCTGATCCATGGAAAAGTTGTGGAGATCTATAACAAACTGAAGCCTGTCATCATATCCCAAAATTATTATTTTTTTAATTACAGAATATAGTACAACATCATGGTGGCATAATAAACGACCTCCTACAATCTTAGGTTTAATAAAGTCGGATCCCTTAAAAACCAGAAGGGCTTATCAGCTTTCTTTGTACATATGCTGATAGCACCTTTTGCCTTTGAAAAGAGAATTATGTCTGAATATCTAAATAAAATACAGTCATAAAAATGTTGCCTTATAGTTGCCCTATAGCAAACATTGTTTCTCATTCTTAATAGATTTTTTTCTCAAATGGGAAAACCTTGTTGTTCAATTCTACTCTTTGGTGAGAGACTTTTCAAGAGAAAAGGGCATTGCTACACAGGCATGCATTACAAGTTTATCAAATGATAGTAATTCATACTGGTAAATGATACCAGTGGTCTTTTCCTTCCAAATAGTTGAGACTTATCAGAATTTCAATAATGGTTAAAACAGCAGGGTGAAGCAAAACACATTTTTCTCTTTGAAAAGTTTCTTTTAAAACAAAATACAGCACATGAAAACTGACGCAATTGCCCTTGTTGCAAAACACTTAGAACAACTAAAAAGAACTCTTCAAAATAAAAACACTATCACAGTCATAATATGTTTGTATAAACAAAATATTCCAATGAGTAGAATAGAATCATATAGGTAAACCTTATAGAATCATATAGGTAAACCTTATAGAATCATATACGTAAACCTTCATTCTGTATGACTGCCAGAGTTGCAATAAAAACATAATTATATGATTATATTACTGGCATGAATATAATATAAACCATATACAGAGAAGCATATAATATCTTAAAATACACATTGTGAAAAATCTCTTTCTTTTTTTCTGCGAAAACTAATGCAATAACCTACATTACTACCCTACCGTTATATCTTCGAGAGCACCCACAACTTACTTAATACGAAGCTAAACGTAAAATGGCCACCATATTTCCGACCGTACATTTGATTCAACTTACAGCTAACACATACAGACAACAAATGAGGTGCTTATGAGGCTTAATTGGCACAAACAGGCTTTGTTTGCGGGAACTGATGGACCGACATTCCCTCTCCGTCGGGACCTTGACCGAACTCTGACGCGCAGGTCGTCATGGACACGCTCGAAGGCTCTTCGCTGTAGAGTCGATTGATTCCGTCGTACACGTCATCCTCCAGCTCCATCTGGTCGCCTTTGCGCTTGAATGACTGAGATCGTGTGAGAGAGTTGCGCCTGGCCTGCGGGGCTCCTACGAACTGGTAGCCAGTCGGCAACATGCTCTTGTCCTTCAGGATCTGTCCGGCGATTTCGCGACATCTGATCATCGAGTCTATGTCAACCTGTGTGAGAATGCAACAAAATGGAATTAGACTAAAATGTAAAATGAGCCACGCTTTGGGCAAACGGTTCTTTATGCATGTGCCTATGCCATTCCCGTCTTAACAATTGGTGGCGTGTTCTGGGAAAACTGGGCAAAATGCTTGGTCGTAAAGTGTCATCCCAGATTAGCCTGTGCAGTCCGCACAGGCTAATCCGGGACGACACTTTCCGCCTAAACTAGATTTTCGCTAAGAAGAGACATCATTTAAACCAAAAATTCCATAAAAGTGGAAATTGTCGTCCCTGATTAGCCTGTGCGGACTGCACAGGCTTATCTGGGATGACAATTTTCGCATAAGCATTTTGCCCAGTTTTCTCAGAACACGCCACAATTGGTATAAGGAGGTTAACTCCACTGAAAAGATAACAACCAAACAAGAATTCCACGGTCAGAACTCATAAGTGATTTGTTTCAAAGCCATTATTTTTCATAGAAGGAAAAAAAATCATCAGCATGATTGAGAAGTCTTCAAGAAATAGAGTGTCAACAAGCAAATTCGTTAAATTGATATCCCCCGCCAAACTAGAGCTTTGTCACAGAGTTAAGCATTTTTTCAAGATACAAAGGGCCATAACTCCCTTATTAACAGATGGAGTACAATGCCATTTGGCGTGCATCATCCTCTTATCTATATATTACTCATACCAAGTTTCAATGAAATCCACCAAAGCACTTCCAAGATATGGCTCCGGACACAAAAGTGCCGGACGGACGGACAAAGTCAAAACAATATCCCTCCGCCTTTGGCGGGGGTTAACAAGGTTTTACCATAGCCATATATGGAAAAATGCCCCGCCCCCTGGCAGCCATGTTTTTCAACCAACCTGAACCATTTTCAAACTATTCCAAGATATCATTGGGACAAATCTTCTGACAAGTTTTAAGAAGATCGGAAATAAATGTGGCCTCTAGAATGTTAACAAGGCAAATATTGACAACGCACAATGGAGGACAAAAGTCAATCACAAAAGCTCACAATTAGCACAACAAGGTGAGCTAAAAATGAATGATTGAAATGCACCTTTTTGGCAAAACAGCCTCTGAAACAGCTGAGAATAAAGAAAGAGAAAAAAACAAGATTTGAGGGCTGCATACCTCTGCCATTTTCTGCACAGTGTGTATGATGGAGAGCCACGCGGGGGTTATCTGCTCCAGTTCAAGGCTGATCACGGCCAGCGTGAGGGCAATGGGCCGGAAGCCGACCATCTTGTGGTTGGCCAGGCAGTGGAACAGGTTGCGAGACAGGATGGACAGGTGGCGGGAAGGCGTCATGTTGGCCACACTCTCCAGCAACTGGGGGTAGTAACACATCAGCAGCGAGTGGATCTGGAAGCGGAACAAACTCTGAATATGGGGTGGTCTTTTTTTCTAATATGGTACATGGTTTACACCTGCTTTTGATGTTGTATCAGTGTGTGTTATTTTAAGGTGCTGACATGTTGAGCATACATAATATTTGTTTCTATAGACAGATTTTTGCATCAAATGTCATCAGAAATAATGATCCAAACAACAACAAACTGTAAAGTCATGTATTATATGAAGTTTTTTAAACTCCAAAATCAATAAATACATGTTATACTTCTGCCGGTGTATGAACGTTTCTACCATGACCAGTTAGTCGAACTACCATGTCCTTTTGTTCTGAATAGCGAATAAAAAACATTGTAAATAAAATTCACACCTACGCTCAATTTTGAACACTACAATGACAAGAACAGATGTACTTACGATGTGCAGGTAGTCAATCTGGGTGACGGTGCGGACGTTCCACTGCAGCTTGTTGAGAATGATCATCTCCATGCGTAGAATGTCCGACACGGCGCAGCCACACTGACTGGTCTTCACGAGCTCCACAGCACTCGGTATTACCTACATAGTAAAAGGTGAATTTAAGTTAACTTAATACCTTTACCAAAATTTCAAAAGTATCCAGGTGTTAATAAAAAGTTAGACCAGCGTTTTACCCTGCCAAATGAAACCTCTAGGTCATATCGGACATTTCTGTAAGCAGTAAGCAATAAGGCCCACTGCACTTGGTATATCCTGAACCAAAAGACATATAGGAGATTTCTACCGACAGCAACAGGGTTTCAATAACTTTTCAAATATGGGGGATGATTATCATAAGGTGATATAAAGTTAACTTTTTCAAAAAGGATCTTCAGGCCTTTTCCTGGCTGTTTTGGGAAAAAATGCAATTTCCATATTGGGAATTTGTTCACGCAAAAAGTCCACTGATTTTGGAAAAACTAAAAAAAAAAAACACTCTTCATAATAATTTAAATTAGAAGAACAAAAATCATTTAAATTATAGTTATATACTTTGAAAGATGTAATTAAATTAAAATTAAGATTTAATAACCATAAGACATTTCTTTGTAAAAAAAAGAAAGTCAATTGGGATTTTTTTCAGATTGGGATTATTATTTTTACAATTTTGCTTTAAGAATGGGTCCGCCCCGAAGATACGCCACGAATAGGCCTGATCTTGGTTTTGTTAAATAGTTTGGCCTAGCTAAAAAGAGTGATATATCCAGCCAAACGAAATCTTTAGGTCATATCAGTAATTTCTGCGGGCAGTAAACAAGAAGGCGTGAATGACACTTACAGGAAACATGGCACAGTGAATTCATATTTGAAAAGCAATAAAGAGGTTCTGTGTATGATCTATGGGAGCATTTTTAAAGGTCTTTTCCAAAAACACCAAGGACTGGTTCTACTCAGGAAAAGGACTCAATAGTGTCTTAATCAGACTTTAGATTTAACTGCAATAGAGCATAAATACCGGTAAAATGTGTAACTTATTTCTATTGCTTGTTAGCAAGATAGATATTTAACGCCTGACCTGTGTAAATTAATCTAGGATACGGACCAAACAGATGTGCATGGGGTTAAAGGCTAATGTTGACCTAATATACAGGAGTGTAATTCGAGAACCATCCCAGGGGAGGAAAAGGGTTCAACTAAACTCTTCATTTATACTTAGATCCAGCAAAGTTAAGAACTATCTGTAAAATTATTTTGACATTGAAAGGGAGGAAATCAGCTGAAAGGAGTAGAAATCACACCCCTGAATTATATACTTAATAATTGTAATAACTGTTCATAATTTGGAATCAGAGCTGTTCTTTGAGTTATTTCATTCACCATCTCAAAAAGGGTCCTATCACCTACAGATGATGATTAAAAGATCTATACCTCTGGCACGGAGTAATTCGGCATTATACATACATCATAAACAAGAAATAACCTTGGACAAAAAAAAAACTCTTCAAGATTTTGTTTTGTGAAATGTTTAGGGACTTCTTTGCTATTGTCAAAACTGTAAAATGATTTGAGAAAACATCATCCCAAAGTTAATTCAACTGGTTTAAAAAAAAAAAAAACAGTCAAAAGAGTATAATTTTTTAACAATATTATTCAATACCAACAAGTGACATTTAAAAAAACAACAACAAAGAACACCCACCACAATTGTAACATTAAAATCCACAATGTGTCTTTTAAATGTGGAATCAACAGAAATTAAATGTTAAACATGTTTTACATACTATATTAGCCATGGAAAAATACTCTTAAGACTTGTAGACACAACATGCATACAATAAACATGTACTTGTTTTGACATCATGTAGTTATGTGTCATAAGCACATGTCAAGTGCTGAAGAAAACTACTGAAAATCTTAATACATTCTTTTTATTCACACCAAGCAATTGACCTATGAAATGACCTTCTCTTCATTTTTGGTCATACGTTTCTCATTAGTTACTTAAGTTACACCATGACACTTGGAAATTTAGAACACCATGAACGAAGGCTGAATGTCAAGGGTTGTATAGTGCCTAGTTCAACTACCTTTTAACAGCAAAAAATGTAGGATACAGTACAGACTAAATTGAGTAGTGGGCAGATTAAGAATTTGGCCAAGATATTTGTTCGTACAAAAATTACGTAATCTAGGGATGAATGATCTATCATTTGTGAAAAAAAATAAAATCCTCAAGTCTTTTAAGCAGAAGGGGGTATACAAATTTCGACTATGTTTTCTTATGAAGGTTTACATTAGTGCCAAGTTATCTTAACAACCATACATCATAACATGGCAAAGTAAGGGCTGAGACAGACATTTTTGGACGAAACTAAACATTGGGACACAAAGATGAACATTGCGACTTCTATATGCCGCCTTCTTTGTGGGGGTTATAATGAGAGTGGTGAAGCAGCTACAGCTCCATGCAATACTTTTGGGTTCAGATATTTCCCTATACATACCTCATCTTCTTCCAATGTTTTGGCAGCAATGTAGAAGCAGCTAATTGCTATGCACTGCAAGTACTTTGGACGCACCTGAAAACACAATTTACCACACAAATGTACGACATGATTTGATTTATCAATGATATTGCATTAACCATACAGAAAGCCAGGACTAAACTTCTTGACGGACATGTAACATATAAACAAATTAGACATTTCCCCATTTTTGCTTATTTCACCTACAAAGACTTGGAAAAAATCCCACTGTCTTTCATGAACTGTCTTAACCCTTTGCATGCTGGGAAATTTGTCGTCCGCTAAAATGTTGTCTGCTGAATTTCTTAAATTAGCATTTTCTTC
>VMBQ01004811.1:30732-54244 GCA_007657795.1 Dreissena rostriformis
CACTGAACAAGTTTGAAAAGAATCGGATGAAAACTGTGGACTTTATCGCGTAAACAAGAAAAAAGTTAACGGACACACACACACACGGACGGACGGACGGACGACGGAAACCATGCCATCACATAAGCTCTTCAGGCCTTCGGCCAGTAGAGCTAAAAATCAAAGAAAATGCTAATTTTAGAAATTTAGCAGACAACATTTTAGCAGACTACAAATTTCCCAGCATGCAAAGGGTTAATAACCACATCAAGCAACAACGACAACTGAATATTATTGCCTTGATGTAAAACGGTTTTATTTGACCCCACCATCACAAACTCTTTATGAGATATTGCATTGACATTAAAAATGGTATAGCGTAAAGTATTCCAATATTGAATAAATTACTTAACTGCATGTTAACAAGGGCGATTAGCCAATAAATCACTATTACAACACTGCGGTTACTTCCATAATATTTTATTCAACATCATTCTCACAAACTTTGGTTTGATTTAAACATTGTTAACATGTGTTCCAAAGTTCTACAGTACTTGAACATTTATTACATACAGTTTTATACCCAAACAGTTCTATCTTTAAAGTTGGTCCGCGTTAAACATTGATAAACATTATTCAGGCTTTTTTGGGAAACATTCTTTGTGCTAGCGCATATATTCTTAATAAACAATATGATGTTTGTTTTTTCCAGAGTACTACACACAGGGCTTTTATTCCCATCTTTGTGAAGCTGCCTTGGCCCCCACATTTTGAGAAAAATGAGTCACAAACTTTTCAAAATTGTGAAAAAATGATGTTAACGCTGTTATAAATAACATATATATATGACGTTAATGTACGCGAAAGTTAATTATAACGTTGGCGCCAAAAACTTTGACATTTGTCGCTGACGTCATTTATTGTTATCGACTATTTAGGAAAATAAACGTTCAGAATGAAATTGTTTTTAAGAGCGCCTTAGCGAGTATTGAAGGATATATGTTGGTAAATATATTGTTGGTATTTATATTGTATATGTATTTCTGAATGTATTATTATTACGTGAGCGCGATTGTTTGAATTATTGTATTTACATAATATTTTAAATGTTTTGTATGATTGACTTACATATGTATTATATTTGTTTTAGAGAATCATCATGAATACATGTCAGGACGCATATCTCGTTTTCCTGATATGAAAGGCGGAACTCTTAACAAATGAGTTGCGAACTGTTCAAAATTGTGAAACAATTAGTCACAAACTTTTTTTTTATTGTGAAAATTTAAGTCTCACACTTTTTTAACTGTGAACATTTGAGTCTCAAACTTCTTTTAATTGTGAAAATTTGAGATTGAACTTCCTAAATTTGTTAAAAAAACAGACCATTGTCTACAGAAAAAACACTCTGACTACACCCTATTAAATTGAAGGTTAAAAGGGCTGCTGTCAAAGTACTGAAAAGCCAGTAACCATGGGTGTGAACATTGTAGCAGCAGTTTGTATAGCAATAAAAATGTTTCAATAAAACACAAAAAACATGTTTTTGTTTTCACACTTTGAAATTGACAGAACTGGTTGAGGTATTTGAGATTCATAGTGACACTTGAGAATGTGAAATTATGTAATCCCAAGTGAGTGAGTCAGTATTAGTCTTTTGAAAAATCTACATTTTTGACAAACTTTCCCCATTTGTATGATTTTGTCGCCATTGTCGATCGACAGCCGGAACCCGGACACAGATATTCATGCAGAATTAAGAATAAACCAACATAATTACACAACTATTACAGCATTATCATGAATATGGGATTTATAACTAGACACTATCAAGACAAATGAACATAAGGGTTTCTTTACAAGAAATGTAATGACATGTTTCTTATATTATCAGAGAATCAAGTGTGATGACATACCTGTGTCGCACTGTTTGATTTATAGAGGACCGGTTTCCATTGATCCTTTTCCTTGAGCAGTGCATTTGTGAGCATCTTCATCAGACGCTGCACATCCAAACCATTGTGAAGCTTCATGATGAGTCCCCAGTGGCTACAAAGTTTCCTGAAAAAGGACCAAGACATATAAAAACCATCAACTCATCACAAATTCTACAGAATTGTGAACCCTATGAAATGAAATGTTATTCTTTTAGATATAAGACTTGTTAGTGATAGCTGATTGTCAACTGAGGCTGTTACATTGCCGAATCGAGATCATTCACCCCTGCTCCCTGGACTACATGTATTCACCCCCAGACATTTTTTAATTATGTATAATTACTATTATACCATTATCCATAAAATGTTTATCATTCTTAATTTTTAGTTGTCTTGAGTGTAGCTGAAGTCTTTGATTAATCTGTTTTCACACTTTGATTAATCTGTTTTGACACTTTGACTAATCTGTTTTGACACTTTGATTAAGCCTCATCAGGGGTGTGACTTGGGGTGAAATGTCTTGGGGGTGAAAAGTCCAAGATTCCATTGTTCTAGTGTAATCAAATTAGTATGTCATATGATAACATGCTATGTATTGACGAAAACTGGCAGAACTAAAACCCAAGTCTTCACAATAATAGTTAACAAGAGATGTGTTTTTCAGTAACACAATGCCCCAAATGCGCCGCTTTGATTTTTTTTGGACCTTTGACCTTGAAGGATGACCTTGACCTTTCACCACTCAAAATGTGCAGCTCCATGAGATACACATGCATGCCAAATATAAAGTTGCTATCTTCAATATTGCAAAAGTTATGACCAAACTTTTAAAAAGGTTAAAGTTTTGGACAGACAGACAGAATGACAGACAGTCAGGCCAAAAACAATATACCCCCTTTTTAAAAAAGGGGGGATACAAACTGATTTCTACCACAAGCAAATGGTTACAATGCTAGACAACATATTAAAATGTAACAGTAATTTCTAATGTTTTACACACCTGTAATTCACTTTTATTTGAACTGTGTAGAACCAGCTATATGAATAAATAATATGTAAAATTCCAAATGTAGTATTTTTTAATAAAAAAGATGAATAAATAAACTAGACTATATACGGTAAGATAAGTTTGTTATTTGGAAAACCAGGAAAATAAGTGCGTCACTATAGCCTAGGCTAGCTAAGGACGAAGTATGACATCAGATTTTTCTGGTTAAGTTAGCGGATGAATTACAATAAAAACCAGTGCAATGCGCACGGTGTGTAGATCTAATGTTTTAAAGTAATTGAAAAGCATGATTTATAAGGTTCTTAAGATGCAAATGACAAGCCAAATCATTACAAAGTCCTAACTGTCAAGTGACAACAGTCAACACTGAAAAATAAGATTTTAACGGTCAGCACTTGTTTAGCTTATTTTTTTGTACAATACCTAACGAAATCAAGCTGAAGGCTTGAACCATAGAGTTCCTCTGGCCCCGGAGCTTCCAAACTACATTTACTGTCCTTGCATTTTGTTCGTGTCCTTGTAATTTTAAAAAGAAAAAGAGAAAAAAGAAAGAGAATATTTCTATCAAAATGGTTTTCGGTTTTGACCCCAAAATTCATGTATTAATCCGAGCATTCCAGAGAGTTCATGTGAAATATTGTATTATGGTGTATTATTAAGAATACTGGTCATCTAAGTGTCTGTTATTTTTACCAAAAATATAGTTTCAAGATACATTAAATGATTTTGAATGTAATTTGCTTCAAAATTTAACAAAAATAAATTGATTATCCTTGGTACTCTATTTGCGGCGATTTTACATAAACAAGTGCGCTGGTAAAAAGTCTCGTTCCGCATTAGCGATCTGTCAAAAATATTTATCTTCTTTTTGACTTGATTTTTCGACGTAATATTTCTCGAGCATCATGTTTATGCATTATAAATCAAACAAACATCAATCTTCCTTGCATATATTTCGGCTATCAACGTGCATTTTGTACTCAATTATTGTTTGTTTACTTCAAAACTAAACTATTAATAGCTGGTATGCTAATTAGATAATTGACCAACCAGCATTGAAAAGCTGAACTTACTATTATTTTTTAACCAATGAAACAACTTGTAACAAAACTGGCTCACCGCCAACATTCGAATTCTCATCTGTTTGACAGCTGTCGTCTGTAAACAAAGAAACAGATCGAAGACGGCGGAAAATATTTTTGAAAACTAATAGAATAAACTGTTAAAGTTTGACTTTTACAGTTGAATTGTTTAATTTTGATATCAATTTGCACGATGGTAGAAATTGATAAAGTGCAAAATGGAGAAAACAATGGTCAAAATGAAATATTTTGGAAAGGTGAAACTGGGTCAAGAAATCATGTTCAGACTGACCTGAAAGAAACTACCTCAGGACATACGCCGAAAAATGCAACACATACATCGTTTTCAGCGTTTACTCCAAAGGTAGGCCTATTTGTAATTTGTTGTCATTCTTATAAAAAAAACACTAGGCTTTCTTTCATGCAATTTAATGATTTCGTCAGCAGTCACTATGGTGTTTTTTTTACAGGTTAGTTTGGGGCGTGTCCAGGGTCATGTTGACTTGTCATGTTTTCTGGTTAACAACTTTCGAAATTAAGTTAGTATATTAAATAGTTTAATATACATGATGTTCAATCTTTGAATTATTCATATTCATTATTTACAATCCGTTATTTGTATCTTGTAAAAATAAATCCCATCTTGAAATTGAATGACTTGATCAAGTTGATGCAGTCTATGTCCATAAAGTCATAATAATGAAACAGCATCATGACTGTTGCAACTATTTGTTCCTGCTAAAAAACATGCTTTTGTATGTGTTGACAAAACATTGCAGGATTGAGTATTACCAAAGTGAAGTACAGTGTTTTTCCTCAATACAAGGCTTGTATTGTGTTGTGGGGTAAAGTCGGAGTGCCCGGAGGAAACCCCACCCGTCTGGTATGGTGACAACCAACCAAACTCACATGCTTTTGGGAATGGGAATTGAACCCTGGTTGCCTAGGAGCGTGTGTACCAACCACTGCACTTGCCAGACAATAACGGTTTTTTATTGATTAATTGGAAAATATACATTATAAAATATATCACTAATATATAGCATTTTAACTTTAAATCTTGTTATATTTTCAGGTGGAAGGCTTATTTAAAAAGCTACAGAAACTGAAAGAAGCCCAGGACAAAATTGGCCATGTATTGAGAATTGTAAGTTTGATTTAATTGCTCTGATATTCTTTATCTTTCACTTTAATTTTACGTAATTATGATTTTTTTTTTAAATTTTATCTGTTAACATGTTAACTATTTCTAATAGGAAAGGTTAATTTTATACTACAAAATAATAATATGATACACATAAATTATTTGTAGCCTTCAGTGGGTACTGATGACAGCGTAGGGGTAGCAGAGCGGGACTCTGCAGTTACCACCATCAAATCTATGCAGACATTCTACAACTACAACAGTGACACTTTTGCAGCTGCTGTCTATTATCTAGATAGATTTATTACCAAAGTCAAGGTAAATTTGATCTAAAGGTCCTTGTTGATAATACATTATTGTTATTAATAATTGTTTAAATGGTCTCAAATTAACGCCTCAAATTGAAAGGGAGTTAACTCTTAATGGCCCAACAAATAAAAAGAAATTTCGTGAAACTGCATAATTTTTATGCCCCCAGAAGGGTGGCATAAAGCAGTTGAACTGTCCGTCAGTCTGTCTGTCAGTCTGTGCGTCCGAAAACTTTAACATTGGTCATAACTTTTGCAATATTGAAGATAGCAACTTGATATTTGGCATGCACGTGTATCTAATGGAGCTGCACATTTTGAGTGGTGAAAGGTCAAGGTCATCCTTCAAGGTAAAAAATAAAAATATTTTCAAAGCCGCGTTGGGGGAATTGTGTTTCTGACAAACACATCTCTTGTTTTGAATATAAGCAAAATATAGAACAAACAAAAAATTTAACTGAAAGACACTGATTGATTTTCTATTAAAATATTATTCACATGTCCTGAAGTTCAGTTCCTTGAATGCCATTATTTTGTTGTAGGTGAAAAGAAGGTACCTTTCATGTGTCACATCAGCAGCCTTCTTTCTGGCCACCAAAATGAATGAAGAAGCAGAGGTACGTCATCAGTATTTTGGTGTATATAACCGTAGATTTTTGAAAATGACCCCATGCTTGAAATTTTTAAAGGTCATCATTTTGATGCAAATGTTACCAAGAAAGCTTATTTCAAAATATATTTTATATCATACATTTTCTGTTTTGCATTGTATTTTAATTAAGATAATGAAACATAACATTTGCAGACTATTATAATAAAACAAATATGCAGCAACAAAACAACTTCAGTATGTCGACCCCTGAAAATTTCTATCACTGGGTCATTTCAAAAGCGATATTTTTATTCATGAATAAGAAGTGTCAAAGCCACAACCATATAAGCAAACTATCCAAGTATGCAGCAAAAGCTTATATGTGCTTTAGAGGGAAAAAAGTTCCGTTCTTTTTACAATGGACACTGTGATTAAGCCTGGTTGAAAATTCACATATCTGTACTTATTTGGACCAATAAACCAGAACAGTAATACATTTTTACAAAATATTATCACAAAACAAATAATTGTATTTGCTTATTTTTTTAATAAACAGTTTCACCCAAGTGCGTCAGATCTTGCAAGCCTAAACTGCCATTCATGGAAACCATCTGATCTGAAGAGAATGGAGAAGCTAATGCTGGACAAACTAGATTGGAGCTTGCACCCCGCCGCTACTTGCATCACGTTCCTAGAGACGCTGTACGAGTTGTTGAGGGTGTTGAACTTTGCCTATGAGGCTATCAATGAGGAACTATTTCTGACCATGGTGGAGAGAGCCGAGCTGTACCTGAATTACGCTGCATGTGCCAAATATAATGTGAGAATTTATGTTCTGAAATGTTCACCCTTTTTAGTGATCTACCATGTTAAAGGCATCTTTATACTGCATTATATTTCATCCTCAGTATCTTAGAATATTTAAGAATATTTTACATTTAGTTAAGTAACAACTCTGAGGCATCACATTTTTCACTGGGTATGTATTAAATGTATTTAAATTTCACATTGAATAACAATACTGGTTATAACTTATAAAATTTGCTGGTTATGTTAGCAAATAGGATACATTTCAAATGTGTTTATTCTCTCGCCATGATTTTCTAAATTTGCTCTAGATGACATCATGACAACTGCCAGATGCTAACAAATAAGTCTTCTAATTGGATATTGCTTCACAATGAAATATGTATATACTGTAAATAATTAAATCCTTATTTTGTATAAATCAGTATGTATGATGTTTTTTCCAGCCCTGTACCCTTGCCATGTCAGTTGCACATCAGTGTTTGAAAGAGGTCGGCATGGCTTCCATGATGAATCGCTACATTCTGCTTCACATACAGGCTGTCTTTCAGGTAAATTATTTATTTTGTGGCAATAAAATCTTAAGACGGAATGTCTTCAAAATGTGCGTTAGAACCGATACTTAACTGTTGTATACTATTCAGGAATTTAAATAAGAAGTCCACACACATTGAACCTTAAATTTGTGATGGGCCTTAAGATTTTCTGATCCTCTATGCAACAAGGATTGAAAGAACACATGACTGCGGGCACTGTGGTAAAATATGTGTATCAGAGTTAATAGTTTAATTTTTTATCAGATTGGTGAAAACGGGGTTAAATGCTTGTGCGTAAAATGTTGTCCCAGATTAGAATGTGCAGTCCGCACCGGCAAATCAGGGACAACATTTTCCGCATTTGATATTTTTTGTTTAAAGGAAGACTCTTCTTGATGAAAATACCATAAAAGGGGAAAATGTGGTCCCTGATAAGCCTGTGCGGACTGCACAGGCTAATCTGGGACGACACATTACGCACATGCATTAAACTACCTTTTACAGAGCAAGGCTCATACATATTGTTAACTATTCCAGGTAAGCGACTCAGAACTCTCCGACTGCCAGTGTGCCATCTCAAAACAGTTCGAGCTGTACAATCTGTGTCCACAAACCCGTCCAAAATGTCTGCCTGTCCCCAGGATTGTGCCTCGACCCAGTCTGGTGAAAAGACCCAGCTTTTATGGAACCACCGACTTGCCAACTATAGAAGAAGTGCCATGGAGTTGTGAATCTAGGTAGGATTTATAGGCCTTTATATGTGTCGCGTTCTGAGAAAACTGGGCAAAATGCATGTGCGTAAATTGTCATCCCAGATTAGCCGGTGCAGTCTGCACAGGCTAAACAGGGACGACACTTTCCACTTTTATGACATTTTTGGTTTAAATGAAGTCTCTTCTTAGCAAAAATCCAATTGAGGCAGAAAGTGTCGTCTCGGATTTGCCTGTGCGGACTCCACAGGCTGATCTGGGATGACAATTTACGCACAAGCATTATGCCCAGTTTTCTCAGAACACGACACAAATACGGACCATTGGTTATTCGGTGCACTTGATTTTTTGTTCATTTCAAGAAAGACCGTACATCTCTTTCTTTACTCAGATTTTGTTTCAGCATCTTTGGTAATGATATTGTTTGATGATGGGATATTGAGAAACTTAAGTGCACATCATAATTTAATGCACCAAAAGCATAAGTAAGGATGTTAACTGCCATGATGGCAGTCTCCAGAACTTGATAGAAATAGCTGTGACATACAAACTTTAAAAGCGCTTTCAAACTTGAAAAAATAGCATTTTCTACTTGTACAATGTATTTTACATAGGAACTCTAGGCTAGTACTATGTACTCAAGTACAAGGCTTAGCATTTTGAAATAAGCACACATATTACCATTTTTCTTTGCAGTGAAGAGGAAGATGCTGTAAGCCCGAGTGATCTCCCTTGCCCTGTTGTGGATCGTCTCCCTTTATTTGGAAATGCTGCCCAGAAGTTATCGAGTAGCTACTGTCTTCTGGTGGAAAAGTGCTTGAGTCGAGGTGGCTCTTACTTTGTTTGTAAACCTCAGTGCAATATTTTAGTCATTTAGTTTCCTTGAAAGTTTTCTTTTGGGGAATAATAGTTTATAATAAACTATCTCGTTTACCGGTACACAAGCTTTGCTGTTCTAGTGTGAGTGTTGTTTTATAGTGTTTATTAAAATATATACTCATGTTATTGTGTGTATTATGGGTTGGCTGTTGTGTTAATAAATGTTGTGAGTTTCTTTAAAATAATCTGTTAAATGTGTTCCGTAAATGTATTGTTGAATGATTATTTTAAAACTTTAGTTGAAAAACTGTACATTTAATGTTAGTTTTTAATGCAATTTGTTGTAGAAGTGCAAAATGATTCCTGCCGGTATTTTCTCTATTGGAAATTCTCAAGTAAGAATCTTGCATAGTGTTTAAAGTGAGATCTTGAATATGAATGCAAATACTGAGCGATAGTTGATTTACAATGGTTATGTGCATGCATGCATGGTTATTGTTGAAAAGCTTTTTAAGGGGTAATCTGTACATTTAAGATTTTAATAACTTGCCTATTGTTAACATGTGTGAAAGAGGAAACATTAAAAAATGTGTTGTGTTCTGAGAAAACTGGACAAAATGCATGTGCGTAAAGTGTCATCCCAGATTCCGGGACAACACTTTCCGCCTGAAATAGATTTTCGCTAAGAAGAGACATCATTCAAACGAAAAATTCCATAAAAGCAGAAATTGTTGTCCCTGATTAGCCTGTGCGGACTGCACAGGCTAATCTGGGACGACACTTTACGCACATGCATTATGCCCATTTTTCTCAGAATGCGACTCAATTATAATAATACTAACCGAGAGGAAACTGAATGTCAGGACTTACATTTACATAGAAACCAAATGCATTCTCTTGTTAAATCTTCCATTATAATAGTCTCTGTGATACATCATTTTCATCCCTACCCCTTTCCTCTTTTCTTTTGGATGTTAAACCAATTTGAGTTAACATTTTTATTCCATATCAGTTTTTCTTAATTAAGGGCCATCTTATCTGATCTGCCCTTAATATGAGGGGGCATATCTGTAGTTTTCACACAGTATCTGAAATCCATTGTTGATCTGTGTACTTTATCATTTTCCGTTTCTGTGCTTTTTTTCTATCATATACGCAAGTCCATTTTACGTTAGTTGGTGTATATATGTTCACGATTTTAACTGGAGCAATATTTGCCCCTCACTGCCATTGCAATCTTATTTATTATAGTATATTTTTATAAAGATTTTATCATCCACTATGCATGTTTTAACAGTGTAATATATATAAATAATATTTATTTAAAAAGCACTTTGGTCTTTGTTGTTTTATGAGCTGAACCAGGTTTCAATCTTGAACAGTTTTCCCGTTTCTTCTTGGTCTGTAACTGAAAAGTCAGACACAATTAATTAATAGCCTTATTATGTCATGAATTATAGGCTAGTGGACTTGGCCAAAATAGGATTTGAAATCTACATAAGTAACTGGACCTATGCATCTATAACCGCATGAAGACAGCAACACATGGCACTCCTGTAAGACACATGTCTCCTAAAGAAGTAATTTTGCTCTAGGCATTGTAAAACAAAACAACAGTACAGGAATACGATTCTCAATAAGTTTATGCGTATCCTCAATTTGAATTATGACCTGATGGAGTGGAAGTCATTTAGTATTGCACGAGTCTGTCCGTACATCCCAAAGCTCGTGTTTCAACTCTAAGTACTGGGTTGAGCTCAGCTAGCTCAAACTTTCATATTTAAATGATCTTAACGTAAAGGTGATTGTAAAGAAAGTAATTATTTCTGCTACAAGTTGTTGAAGAATTATTGCCCTGTATATTTGCACTATATAATTTAGTCCCGAAATTGTGTTGTCAACTCCTATTTAATTATTAACTGGATCTCACGAACACTTCCACCGTTGAATAACCTGAATGCGTAGATGATCATAAAAAAAGGATTTTTAGCTGCAACCAGTTTTGGCACAATTATGGCCCTGTTTTTTCATAAGATTATACATACGAGTCTTGCTCAGTGAAAAGGGGGTTTAATGCATGTGCGTAATCTGTTGTCCCAGATTGGTATGTGCAGTCCGGACAGGCTAATCAGGGACGATACTTTCCGCCTAAACTAGATTTTGCTAAGATGAGACTTCTTTAAACAAAAAATATTTTAAAAGCAGATAGTGTCGTCCCTGCATAGGCTTATCTGTGATGACACTTAACGCACATGCAATTAACCCCCTTTTCTCAGAGCAAGGCTCAATATATAGTGATTAGTCCTAAATTTTTGAGTTTTTTAACTCCTCTTTACTGATTTGATCTTCCTCAAACTTTCACAGTTTATTGACCGTCATGTTTGGATGATTAAAAAAAGGAAGTTTTGCTATGACGAGTTTTGGCAGAATGATGGCCCTTTGTCAGTATTCCTGCTATCAAATGTTTACTTGCGAAAATGCTTTTTAACAGCTTAATAACCTTAATATATAGATGTAGATGTACATTTGTTAATATGTAGATACTTTTAAAGGAACTGGAAGGGATTTTTGCTGCGAAACGTCTCAGGAGTCCTACGTCCCATGTCTTTGTCTGCAGGACAATCATTATCAATTGTGGATTTGTCTGTGTCAAACAGGTGTGGAGCCCTCAGTGTCTGCAACACATTTCTAGTTCAATTTGCATCTTTTTAAGTTAAGTTTTACATTCAAGTACAATTCTCAAATACCATACTAAACAAGATGTGTTTGTGAAACACTTTGTCCCCCATATATTTGACCTTGAGGGATGACCTTGACCTTTCACCACTCAAAATGTGCAGCTCCATGAGATACACATGCATGCCAAATATCAAGTTGCTATCTTCAATATTGCAAAAGTTATGGCTAATGTTAAAGTTTGACGCAAACAAACCAACAGACAGGGCAAAAACAATAATTATGTCACCCAGTATAGACTGGGGGACATAAAAACGTGAGTTTACAGACAACTGCATGTGATTTACTGCAAGAACGGTTGAAAGAGAAGAAATTCTCTTCTGCTGGACCTTTTGTTTCTGAAAAAACATTCATCTGAACCCATTCCTTTGGCTATTTCAGCACATTAAAAGTCACCATATGGATTATAGAGCATCATGCTCATATATTTACTATTTTATACCGTCTATACATCAATCTATGTACAAAGATAAAGAGATTAATTGAACAATGAGGAATCACTATGCTCTGTATGAAATGGCATGGTAGAAATTAAAACATTCCTGGCCAAAAAATGAACACACTATTTAATGTTAATATTATCCTCAGCATTTTGATGAAGTCTTCCATAGGAATGGTCCATTATCATAAACTAAATGACCTACCAGAATGAAAACGAAGATGACAGGGACACACATGTAAACATTGAGCCACAAGACAACATTCAGCGTTTTATTGAATCTTTTTGTGTGGACAAAATGAACAATGTCAATATGAATGAACTTAAACTTCCCTACTAACATAAACATATAAATGGCAATAAACCTTCTCAAATGGATGAATATCAAACACTTATCATGTACAGACAATTTAAGGAGGTTATTCAAAATGTTATTTAAAAATGCATATTAATTCAACACATTACAAAACAACAGCTTCTTGTTAATTTGCTTAATAACGAAAAAAATGCATATTAATTAAACACATTACAAAACAACAGCTTCTTGTTAATTTGCTTAATAACGAAAAAAATGCATATTAATTCAACACATTACAAAACAACAGCTTCTTGTTAATTTGCTAAATAATGAGCTATTTAATCAAAGAAAAAAAAATGCCATGTATGATCATGTAATATTGGGTGTACAACAAAATTACAAACAGCTTGATGTTCCTTTATGCTTTGAAATTATAATATACAAGAATAATGTACTGGTATACCCTACCCACATGTATGCTTCATACCACAAACAATGAACAACAATTAAATGCTTACAAAAAGATGCATTTTAACCGCGCTCCGGGAAAACCGGGCTTAATGCATGTGCTCAAAGTTTCATCGCAGATTAGCCTGAGCATTCTGCACAGGCTAATCAGGGACGACACTTAGTAAGGCTTTTATGAATTTTTTTTTGTAAAGGAAGTCTCTTCTTAAAAAAAAAATCCAGTCTAGGCCGAAAAAGTCGTCCTTATAATAAGCTGGTGCAGACAACACAGTTTAATCTTGGATGCTACTTAACCCACATGCATTAAGTCTGGTTTTCTTAGAGACCTGCTCTTTTCTACAAATTTTACCCTTTAAATACACCATGCATTATCTATTTGTACACATGATTTTTCATTGTGGTACAGAAATGAAATGTACATAGAAAATGTTGGGAGGACATATCCTTCTAGTCATGCTCATGTTTTTTCCTCAGTAAAATTTTCCATTTAGTCAAGGCAAAGCATCATGTCTGTAGCCAAAACAATATGAAATGAACATGATGTAAACATTGTATTCACACTCAGGGATGAATCCACTAAGCTCGAATTTAACTGAGGTACAAATAACTGGTAACTTGAATCATATTTAAAAAAAAACATTTTTTTGAGGAAAATCAATACCATAGTAAGTTATAATCGATAATAGTATGTTATTAATTTTGATTTAAATGCACCTATTTTCACAACTATTCCAATTATGATGAATTAAAATAAACGTGCTTTTTTAAATGCGTATACATGTCTGTATATTTTAGTACCTTAAAATAAACTGAAACTGTATCAAAACTAAAGGTAGGCAACTTCTTTTCATAGCAACATTTTAACATTTATTTTCTATTGGAATCATGTTCATGGCACTTACAGATGATAATGATAAAAACTGTACAGAAGGAGCAAATTAACATAAAGTATTATGTAATGAATTCTAACAGGACACACGTTTTGTTTTCTATATTGCTAAAAAGTATCTTTAGTGTTTGTTATTCTGCAATATTTATGAGCGAATCAAAATATTTTGAAAGTAGTTTTGGAGAATGTTTAAAAAGATTTAATATAAATGCTTTTGTATTTTTTTTTATAATAACAAGAGATGTGTTTGTCAGAAACACAATGCCCCCTATTGCGCCGCTTTGAATTAAACAAAATAATAATTTTGACCTTGAAGGATGACCATGACCTTTCACCACTCAAAATGTGCAGCTCCATGAGATACACATGCATGCCAAATATCAAGTTGCTATGATCAATATTGCAAAAGTTATGACAAAACTTTAACCTAGGTTAAAGTTTTGGGACAGAAAAACAGACACACAGAAAGACAGACACACACAATGACAGTCAGACAGAAAGGCCAAAAACAATATACCCCCCCCCCCCCTTTTTTTTGGAAAAGGGGGCATAAAAATCAGGTTTAGTTCTAGCTAGAACCAAAAATTATATTTTTCAATTATAACGTCGAAAAACTTCCGTTTATTTGCCCAAACACTTATAGAATATAGAATGATATTGCTCATTAATTCAATATTTGACATAACCTGACTGCATCAATTTACGTATGATATACAAGTGAGATATATTGTTCGTATTTACAAAATCTGTTCCAGACACAAATAATTCAAACGTTCACAATATAATAATGTGTTGCAGCTGCATTAATGGTTTTAAGGGATTGAAGTTTGTGCAATCATAAGTTGCATTGAAATACGATGTATTTCGAGGAATTTATCCATGAATTCAGGCATCTAATATAACTCATCCATACACAAAGCAAGGTCTTCATTCAACTCTAGTCTATAAACTTGTCAGCCATCATCACTTTAAAGTTATCATCATTCAGATTATCGTCCTCAACACCACCACCATCAGTCGTCAGATTGGTTTCAAGTTTACCGTCTAATATTTGGAATTTCTCAACTGTTACATTCTTCCGCGTCTCCAGTTCCTGTTTGATGGCAGTATATTCCTTCAGTGGAATGCTTTCGTTAGTTAAGAACTCTTAAGAACAACACCATTTCAGATTACTTCCAACTTTCTGAGTACATGTAGGCAGTGCGTCCACCACTTCAAGAACTTTGGATGGATGCAAACGATCACAATATATATTTAAATACTTCAATGATTGAGGTAGCTGTAGCTGTGTATATGTCTCCACATATAGTGAAAGCGTTTCCAGCTGTGTGAGCGATGATAGTGACTGCGATAACAACTCAGCATGATCCACGTTCAAATCTTCCAGCTGAATACTCAGACTCTTGATATTCAGACCATGCAGAGCCTTCCACAGACCGGGATTTCCACGCCACACCTCTAAACTAAGCGTTTCCAGTTGTGTGAGCGATGATAGGGACTTCGACACATCTTCATGATGCACGTCTGAATGTCCCGTCAAACCATTCAGACTAAGAGTCTTGATATTCAGACCATGCAAAGCCTTAAACAGATGGGGACTGCCATGCAGCACCTCAATTCTAAGCGTTTCCATGTGAGTGAGCGATGATAGCGACTTCGACCATTCTACATGATGCACGTCTAAATGTCCCAAATCACCTCTCAGACACAGACTCTTGACTTCACATCATGCAGAGCCTTCCACAGATAGGGACTGTCAACCTCAATATTTATCCTAAATGAATTGTTTAAACCTTTATGTATGGTTGCACATGTTTTCCTTTCTGCTCCCTCTTCACATTCGATATAGATCCTCTACAGCTCACACATCACTTTATGATCGAGAGTCAGCAGCGTGCTCAACAGAATGCGTAAACAGAAAGAGGAACATGTATATGATACATGAAGAAACATCTTTTTATCTTCTACCAGAGGTTCACAGCTTTTAGACAAAATCAACTTTTATGAACCTGCCACAGATTTGAGGAACTTAATGACCAATAAATGTACTGTATCCATTTGCAATAAGGGCACACACAAGTGCGCATAGTTTAAGTTCACATCCACACTGATGTAGCCAAATGCTGAGTTCATTTCAGCACATCCACACTGCTGAATAGACACACGCACGCAGCAGCCCCTCAGGCCACTGTCTGCTCCCTCATGGCGATACGGGTGAGCGACTGTAGCTCCTGCAGCATGTAGTCCTCAGGCATGGGAAGATTGCTGATGTAGGGGGCCAGTGCCCTGCAACAAGAGTGCATTATGANCTTCCAATATACCAAAGTTAAGAGTATCAGGCACTGACATATAAATGATTCTTCCAGGCTTAATACTTTAAGCGGTTTTTGTGCAGAGATAAAAATAAATAAAGATATTTGTTGGTTTCACTAGATTATTAATTTCAATTCACCAGTGATTAGCGAATTAATATTTTCACAAGTGGCGCATGATCAAGAGCTGAATAAAATCAATTACTTAGTGAAACACATTTTCATTTTATTTAATACTTTTCCACTGTTTATATTTTAATGGTTTAAACTGGAAATTTTCAACGGAATCTTAGGATAATTACATAACAACCAGAGCTCCAGATAAGATGCGTATCTGCGTATTTACGCATTGAAAATTAAAACAAACGCTTCAAAAAAATCGACCCAGTGCGCAACATTACGCAATACAAATTGATACGTTTTTTTAAACAATTAAAGTGCGTAACCGGTTTTACCATTAATCCAGATGAGTTTTTAGTGTAAATTAACCTTTGAATTAAAAGAAAATCAATCAAAATAAGCTTGTAACAAAATGGCGGTCCATCATGTTTGTGGATCAAAAAAGGGACGTTTTAAGCGCCAAGCGGCTCCTTTGGGAATATTTCACAGAAAGTCTGTTCATATCATCATTAAAAATGTATTGTTTGCATTTATTAAAAACAAATAATAATATTTCTAGATCAAAAAGAGGCATGTACTATGTCAGTTTTCTACTGAAATGGAAAATACCCCTCAATATTCCTTAATACCCTTTATTGCTGAAACAAAGGAGTAAAATACGCTTTAACGATACTATCAGGGGGTAAAATACCCTAACGACTAAATCCTTATCTGGAGCTCTGATAACGACGTCACTTCACAGCAAAAATTATCTATAATTGCCATATATTTTTTCCCTTTTTTTCAAACAATGTCAGTGACCAGTTTTAACCTTTCCCACTTATAAGCAAAGTGAAAATGGCTTTATGCAACCAGCATAAAATCAGAACAGCCTGCGAGTAACTCACAGTCTGTTCAGGTTTTATGCTGTTTGCTGCTCATCAGTATCATAGGGTTGGAAGTGAAGCCTTCAAAACTTGAATCTATTGAGAAAGGTCTTATATTGCATTTGATTTGCAAAAGGACTAAAAATGCTACGCTTGAAGAACAACACAATGATTTGAGCTGTGTTCTGAGAAAACTGGGCTTAATGCATGTGCGTAAAGTATTGCCCCAGTTTAGGCTGTGCAGTCCGCACAGGCTAATCGAATACGTCTTCCTTTAAACGAAAAATTCCATAATGGAAAGTGTCGGTCCTGATTAGTCTGTGCAGACTGCACAGGCTAATCTGGAACGACACTACACACATGCATTAAGCCCAGATTTCACAGATCGAGGCTCATTTCAAGATGTCCCTTACCTGATGGAGGGGAGGGGCTGGCCCTGAGCCTCTGCCTGCAATGTCAGCAACAACCGCAGGAAGTTGGCCGCCCTCTTGGCCATCTCTGACTGACACAGTCTGAACATAGAAAACACACGGAATAATGACTTACACAGTCTGCACATGGACAACACACACGGAACAATGTTCAACTAAATCTCCAGGATTACATGATTGTTAACTTGCATCTATTCAATAACAACTTCAACATATTACTTTATGCATGCATGTTCTTTATTTCAAAAGCGTCTAACGTTTTTATGAAACTATGGAAAACTACTATCAAGTGAACCAATGATGTTAAGACATACAATTAAATTTGACTAGATGCAAACAGTGCATGGCATAGGAGAGCAGGGTAATCCTACTGTTTTAAGAAGGTTAGACACTTCATGAAACAAAGCACTTGTCAAGAATACCATAAATTTATTTTACAAAAAATGAAATAAATATTATATATAACTGGTACATTATTATATGGAACATAGGTTCAAGGTGAACAAATTGCACAGATAACTTTTATCAACATATCTCAAACATAGAAATGTAAGAAAATACAAACTGATCTGAACATTACATTTTACACAATCCCACTATCACCAAAGACTTCAAGTGAATGCACAAAGTCACTTAAGTTAATATTGCAAGTTACAAGGACAAATATGTGCACTTCATCGGGTAAGCTTGCCACGAAAGAAGCGCAGAAAGTGTGACTAGCTCAGAAAGTGTGAGATATCCAGAAAGTGTGAGATATCCAGGAAGTGTGAGTAGCCCAGGTGTTTATGCAAGTAGCCCAGGAAATTTGTGAGCAGTCCTGGATAAGTGTGAGTAACCCAGGGTTTTGTGTGAGAAGATCAAAACTCCCAACAATGCAAGATTGCATGTACCTGTCCTTTGACGTCCTACAGTGCAGACTTCCCACCTTGGTACACAGGGACTTCACCTCCGGCAGCATCATGTCCAGGTCATACTGGCTGGGCTCTCCTGACTGAAGAATAAGGGCATAGTTATGGTTAGAGCCTTCTTCTGGGAAAACTGGGCTTAATGCAGTTGTGTAAAGTGTTGTCCCAGATTAGCCTGTGCAGTCCGCACAGGCTAATCAGGGATGACACTTTCTGCTTTTATGGATTTTTTTCGTTTATAGCTTTCTTCTTAAAAAAATAATCCAGTTTAGGCGGAAAGTGTTCTCACTGATTAGCCTGTGCGAATTGCACAGGCTAATTTGAGACAACACTTAACGCACATGCATTTAGCCAAGTTTTCCCAGAATGAGGCTCATTACTTATAAGGATTGGCATACTCTGACAATAAAATTTTCCCTAAGGGGATAGGAACATAGCTTGACCCTATTTATGGGTTCGCCAATAAATATAGTATGCAATTAGTATACCCAGCTGTTCCAGTTAACAGGCTGATGAATAATCAATATGCATTTTCAAGCTACTGACTGATAAAAACAATCTATATAGCCCACACCATTATAAGTAGGGCATAAAAAAGAAAGAATACAATCTTAAACAACCAGCTCCCCCCATTCCCACAACATCTGATAACTTTCACCTTTACCACTCAAGACACATACTTTGACACGTGTGTAGTCCCTACGAAAATCAATTTTAATTAAAAACTTTTCTTAATAGTTTCAAGTTTTTAAGACTTCATTTCCATCCAAAAGGTACTGATAAGGAGCAAACAGCATAATACCTGAACAGACTGCGAGTTACTCGCAGGCTGTTCTGGTTTTATGCTGGTTGCATAAAGCCATTTTTACTTTGCTTCTGAGCTGGAAAGGGTTAACCTCTTGTACCACTCTGCCCTCCCATGTGCCTACCTCAGAAAGCTGCTGCATACTCTCACAGATGTTGATATACTCCATAAACACCTTTCCCCCGACGTGCCAGTCCACGATGGCAGCACTGTGGATAGACAACTCTGTCAGGAACCGTAGCAGACCCCCATGGTTCTCTGTGCATGCAAAAATCAGTGTATCAGTTAAATGAGGATTATTAATCAAAGCAAGGTTCATTCAATTTAATTCAACCAGAATTCGACTGACATACTAGTTCATGGCATAATTATATCATAAAAAGCAGCTCTTCAAAATTGGGTCCAAATGCCATCTGTTTTATATTTTGTGCCTTTTGGGGTAGAATTTTGATGTTCTAATAACTTAGTTGAATATATAGCCAACAGAATGTCTTTGAAATGTAGACTCTTAACTCAATGGGCACTCAAGGATATTATGGGTCATGGACGTATGCAAGATTATTGATAATAATATCTTACCAGGAAGTTGTGCAAACCAGCAAACACAATTGCCTTTGAAATTTTACTTTTAAGCCTAATTATTACTTTGCGCAAATGCAATGATTTAGATATTTAAAATAACCAACCTGCTGTGAATAATGTCATCTGTCACAAAATGATGCAGCATGATGTTGTTAGTGTTGTATCAATGTCCTTCTTAAGCCTATAGGCCTCATTCTTGGAAAATTGGGCTAAATGCATGTGCGTAAAGTGTCGTCCCAGATTAGCCTGTGCACTCCGCACAGGCTAATCAGGGATGACAATTTCCGCATAAATAAGATTTTGGCTCAGAAGAGACTTCCTTTAAACAAAAATACAAGAAAAGTGGAAAGTGCCCTCCCTGATTTCTGGGACGACATTTAAGGCACATGAATTAAGTTCAGTTTTCCAAGAATGATGCTAATATTTTCTTCAAAATAGGACTTAGTTAGACAATGTTATTTTCAATAACCGCCCTACCATGAATGATGTCGTCTGCTGCAAGGTGCCGCAGCACGATCATGTGACTCCGGTTCCACTGTCCAGCCTTCAACAGGTGCCAGGCCTCGTCTCGCGCACGACCCTCATAACTGGCCCTCAGCGCCTGTCAAATGGAGAGCATGTTACCTACACATGGTCCTCTACCAAGCTGTCATATAGGAAGCATTAATTCTGAAAATACCCTTCAATTAAATTTATTTTGTAACAAGAGTTCCGCGGTCGGAGATGACCGCATTGAAGCCGGATTTTTTATTTAAAGTTACAACAATTTTAACATTTTAACATTTAAGTTCACAGTGACCTTGACCTTCAAATGAATGACATTGAAATGAATGACCTTGAAATGACCAGTGGTCATCTAAGTGTGCTTGCAAACCTTTACGTCAAGTTTGAGATTCTAGGTCCAAGCATACCAAAGTTATAACAATTTTAACATTTTAACATTGAAGGTCACAGTGACCTTGACCTTCAAATGAATGACATTGAAATGAGCAGTGGTGATCTTCTAGTACTGGCCAACCTTTATGTCAAGTTTGAAGACTCTAGGTACAAGCATACCNGTCAAAATGCCAGTCAGAGTTACATAACTTTGCCTGCACAGTCCCCTTACGATAGTTAGTAAGTGTTGCAAGTATGAAAGCAATGGCTTTGATACTTTAGGAAAAAAGTGGACCTAAACACAAAACTTAACCAAATTTTCAATTTTCTAAGTATAAAAAGGGCACATAATTCTGTCAAAATGCAAGCCAGAATTATCTTACTTTGCCTGCCCAGTCCCCTCATGATAGTAAGTAAGTGTACCAAGTTTGAATGCAATAGCATTGATACTTTACGAGAAAAGTGTACCTAAACGCAAAACTTAACCGGACGCCGACGCCAAGGTGATGACAATAGCTCATATTTAAAAAAAAAATAGATGAGCTAAAAATGCAGTTAAACATGCTCTTATAAACAATTGGAATACTTCCATTTATAAACAAATTAATAATGTTTCCAATTTCATGATTGATCACACTTTTTATCCCAATCCAAAAGGCACAGGCTATAACATATAAACCCCCAAAAAATCACTGATATTCTTGCATGGTGCACTCCCTACCTGACCGTGTTCTCTAGGTGAAGGGCAATGAAGACGGCCCACTCCCAAAGCCCAAGGGACTCCAGGTGGGCCACAAAGTTCATGTCCAGGCTGGCCGCGTGGTATGGAGACAGGTGGCGGTACGACAGGCTGCGTAACACCTGGCCCAGGTGCCAACTGAAAGGTCAAAACCGCTTAAATATGAGCCTTGCTCTGTTAAAAGGGGGTTAAATGCATGTGCATAAAGTGTCGTCCCAGATTAACCTGCGCAGTCCGCACAGGCTTATTAGGGACGACACTTTCGCCTCAACAGGATTTCCGCTAAGAAGAGACTTCCTTTAAACGAAAAATACCATAAAAGCTGAAAGTGTGATGCATGAATAGCCTGTGCAGAACATAATAATGATAATGCCATAGAATAAGTGTAATTTAATTAGCAGGTGCTCATCTACTTCATTGGCAATAAGCTATCACTGTAAAACAAATGCCAGCTTTGTTAAGCGTGGCTATCTTCTTGATAAGAGTGTGAAAACTCGTCAAAAAGCAAGGTTGTTACCCTTTACATAACATTGTGACAGATTTTAATTGGTAATTTAGCAATGGGACCAAACGATACACGTGTAAAATCACATATTTTGTTTTAACATGTTTTCATTAAATCGCATCTTTTTTATTTAAATATATAACAAAACTAAATGGTATTTCCAACCTTTTTTGTTGTATTTTGTCATTTAATTGTATTGCAATTCATTGTATCTTGTTTCCACTGTATATTTTGTGCTCTGGTGCCTACATAGACTGACGACCAGAATGATTTGAACAATTTTGAAAGAGGGCCATCTGCTCATTCCTTTGAAGTTTTGTTAAAATCTGATCAGTGTGTAAGGCACTGGTTGTTTGAATGAAAGTTTATTGACAAATAACTGACGAAGATCACTTGACAAGAATAATACCCAATACGACAGTAACATTGTCTTTTTGAACTGATGTCGTGTACTTTACCATATAAAATATAAAACAGGAAAAACAAGCGTGAATGTGAAGGCACACAAATCTGAACCAAACTGGATTCAGTTATGAATGTTGGACTATATACAACACTAAAGTGCGTTGAAAAAAATTGAGGTCCACGACTGACTCGCGATATATTGGACATCGCGAAATAACGGATCGCATTATAGTGGATCTGCAGTGTACCTTAATCTGTAGTCCAGCTGGCTGGGTGTGGAGCTGGTGGGGTTAAGTACGCTCTCCAGCTGTCGACATTTCTGGCAGTAGAGGGCCAGCAGGTGGTAGCAGGTATCCTGTATGCACCCCTCCCCCTCCCCCAGTGCCCCGCCCCCGTCACGCTCCAGGTAGGGGGGCAGGGGAGGGCTGCAGTAGGCCGGGTATTCCCTGTNGATTTATGCATGGAGTTGCGGATCCCTGTATTATACATCCCTGGTTAAACGAAGAAAAAATAGTATTGCCCAGTATTGCCCAGTATTGCCCACTTTCAGAGTATTGACCGGGGCGGGAAAAACCGGGTTTTCCCGGGGGCGGGTTTTTCGTGCCAACCCTGACTACAGAGGTTCAAAAGACCTGCGGTGGTAAACCACCTAAGGTAAGGTAATTTTTAGTGAATGGATGATGGCCAATTCGGAAAATCATGCAAATGCTGAAGCAAACACATATTCAGCTTTTACCATATAATTATAAAACACGTTTTTATGGATAAGCTATACAAGTATAACCAATAGCAATTGAAAAACTCACTTCTCAAGTCTCTGAATGACATTTTTTCGTTTTCTTCGAGTGTCCAGTTAAAAAATTGTTTTCACTAGAAACTATTCGCGCATGCGCTGTACGAGTAATATTACAGAGTTGTAATAAGAGCAAACTATACGGTTAAAAACAACTATCATGTTCGGTAACTAACGCTCGCTTGGTCATTGTCGGCTCGGGTACTATTTAAATGTGCCCCGGATACTCTTCAGTATACTACTCGGTCAGCAGCTGGAGCGTGCTCGTCGCGACCGAGGCCAGGAGCCGCCTGCAGAAGATCTATTTTAAGAGGATGGAGCTTCTGCGGATGGCTCAGCAAATCCAGCTGAGTCCGTCACCCTCGAGCCGGACGTCTTCCTCACTGCTGGGATTGCTGTCTTCTCCAAGATGCAGCGGAC